>JAMQGT020007722.1:0-128062 GCA_024447675.2 Pterophyllum scalare | reverse complement strand
TATCTTCTTTTGAAGGTATTTCGTTCAGTTACGTATTGCTGAACACAGACCATGGGAAAGACAACATGAGGAAGACAGACCAGAACAAAGGGAAACCAGAACTAACATGGAAAACTAAACAGAAAACAAAGGCAAACTAAAATCCTAATACTAAACTACAAACACAACCAGAAATAAAACAAAAAACCGAACTTCACAAAAGAAACTCAAAACACTGGCCCAGGACCACTGACAGCTTGGTTCAAAGTAGAAAGTTCAAGACTGGGTTGCTAGTGCTGTATTTGCATGCTGTCACTTGCAATGTTATGCAAAGTGATATTGTATATACATGTATTGCTTTTATCACATTGAGTGGGTCTTCATGGTTAAGCATTACTGTCTGCTCCACAAGCAGATCTCTCCAAAATAACAAGCAGCTTGGGTGAACTGATAGTAGACTTGTTTTTTTTCACTGAAGCAAAAGCCAGCACAAAAGTTGTTTTGACAGTAAATGAAATCTACTCAATTTGCTCAAAGAGGTCTCCAGAGACCACTGATCTTCTTTGGAGGCTCCCTCTGAGGGGATTTAAATACACTCTGTGTCCTCTGCCCCACTTCCTGCAGGAAACATGTTACAATAAAGTGACTGAACTCTTGCCAAAATCAAAAATGACAAGGCGAGATAGATGAAACATGCACAAGATTTTATGCTCAGATAAGCTCTGTCCAGTTGCTGAGCAAACTGAAGGCCTTTACACACAACCACTTTCATATTTCAAGATGTCACCGGGGCAGTTTGAGCTCTTGTCGTCAGAGTTGGGACCACATTGGAGGAGGCAGAGAAATAATTTCACAGAGTTGATTGAACTGAAGCAGAATCTAACTATGTGTCTGAGGTAAAATAGTATTATTTTGCTATTGCTATATCATGTATATTCACTACCGGTGCACTTTTTGAGCTACATTCGCAATTGTTGCTAAATGCAGTGGTCTGATGGGTCAGATCTGGTTATTTGCATGCGAAAAATTGGAATAATTGAGCTCGATCCAAGAAACAAACAAACAAAAAAATGCCGCAGATCTGTCCTGTGAAATTACATGGTTGGTGTGAATGGCTGCATTAAGAATAGGTGAGTCAAACCATTCGTACAAGTCTTATGTGTCTGGGCCTTGAGTAGGGCAAGGAGGAGAGCCCTTTTTTTCCTGCACCACATTTAAAAGCTCATTTTTACACAAGAACATTAAATTCAACACATCCATGCACACCACATGATCCCCACAAATAAGCACTGTTCAACAACAGCATCATCAAGTCAAACAATTGTGTGCTGTTCTCACTAAGTGCTCGTGCCTCTGCCCTTCATCAACAAATGAGAAGATCAGATGTGGGAGAAGCAACACTTGAGAATGCTTTCTGCAAACACAGCAACACTCAAAAATGGACTGTCATATTGATCCAAGGAAAAGAGCAGGGGGCAAAGCTTGGAAAGAGGGGGGCTGTCAGGGAGCAAGTGTTGACAGATTGCTCCTCTCCGTGACATCCATCTGTAGGAACCTGATGTTGCAAGTCTTGACAGACCTGTCTCACACAACCAGCTAGATTTGTTCCCTCTTTTACCACCTCATGAGTGAATTATATTCTAAGAAGGTACTCTAAATCTTTCTTGCATCACAATCTGAAGGGCTTAACTGTGACTTAACAGCAGTCTGATTGCTGGAAGAAAAGAGAGGTGTTGCTTTTTGTGATGTTCTTATCTACCCTGAGCAGTTACACCGATTCTATATGCCCAGTTTGTATCACAGCAGTCTGAAGCAAGTATGTGGAGAAGAGTCATTTAAGGCTTCAGTAGTTAAACAAGAGTGACAAATTAAAGAAAAAATCACTGTGAAATGTTTTGGCCATTTAATACCCACCAACCTAAAATCCCACACTAAGGTTCAACTTGACTGGATTGCATCGACTATGATGGGCTGCAGAATATGATTATCATCGTTTATATTAATCAAACTATTTTCTTACTCTTCTCATGTCTTTGTTTTCTCCCAACCCACAACTGGCCTGTACAAGATGTAGTCTTAGCAACAATGATGTGGCTACTGAAATCAGAACTTGCAGATCACTCTGATTGTGAGAAAACTGTTCATTTACACTAGCAGTAGGCCCCTTTAAAAAGAAATCATTGATGAAAAGGCAAGTACAGCAAGTTATCAAATTATGCAGGGACCATGTTGTGACTATTTCTAAATTTTTTAAATGTCTTTGCACTTGTGTTGGCCATTTAATGGATGTAAAAAATGGTCTGGGATATTTACAGACATAATAATATTAGCTGTTTATTTATTCATCAGGAAAAATACCTGCACACAGAGAGAAAAGCCTGATTGCACTCCAGATAAAGGTCATGAAAGGTTAGTGACTTCTCCTACTGCTCACAGCCGGGTCTCAGTCAGCAACTGTGAAAGGAGAGAGAGAGAGAGAGAGAGAGAGAGAGAGAGAGAGAGAGAGAGAGAGAGAGAGAGAGAGAGAGAGAGAGAGAGAGAGAGAGAGAGAGCGAGAGGAAGGGAAAAGCAACAGAGAAAATACATGAAGCACAAAGAAGGGGACTGAAAAATGGAGGGAGTGAAAAAGCAAAAAATGAGAAGAGAGTATAGATGGGAGGAGGATGAGAGGTTAAGAGAAAGAGAGTGGGTTGAGTGGTTTCACAATTAGACCATTGACGGATGGTTGGCATTTAGCTCCCTCGCTACTCACGGAAATAACTAATTAATCGTGTGTGTGTGTGTGTGTGTGTGTGTGTGTGTGTGTGTGTGTGTGTGTGGTGGTGGTGGGGGGTGTCCCAGGGTACTGGACATGGTATAGGACCTAAATCTTTATGCAGCAAATCACAAAATTTTAAGCTCGTATCAAGGTTAAGTTTAGGTTAAATCCACATGACTCTTTGTGTATGTGCATGTGTGTTTGTGTGTTTCTGCAAATAAAGTGTGAGTGCGGAATAAATTGTGTTACTTTATTTGTAAATATGTCATGTTTACAATTCTGTTAAAGCACATTTAAATTTTGTCAGACCTGAGTTGAGCATATTTTGCTTCAAAGGAACTTATTGCTTCTCCTGTCTGATAGACTAAAATTTTCTTTTTTACTAAATTATACAGTTATATTTCTTCTGCCAAAACAGTCTGTAAAGGCAATGAGCAAGAGAAAAATGAGGTGATGTGGAGAAAAAACAAGGCTAAATTTGATTATTTTTAGAAGTTTTGCATGCACCGTGTTGCATTCAGATATACCTTATGAGTAATACTATTCAGGTTTGGCACCATACTGCCACCAGCTGAAACTGATGGCAAAAAGTAATGATAGCAGATGATTTACGCACCTCACCTCTATTAGGAGGAGATTTACCCTTCTCCAAATACAAAAAAGGTTCAAGCTTTTTCTTTTTAATACCTTTTCTTCCCCATATAAACATCAATCATAACATTATTATCACCTGCCTAATATTGAGTTGGTCCCCATTTTGCTGCCAAAACAACCCCCTGACCCATCAAGGCATGGACTTCACTGGACCCCTGAATGTGTGCTCTAAGTTGGACTTGTTTATTCAGCATATTCCACAGATGCTTGATGGGATTGAGATCTGGGGAATTTGGAGGTCAAGTCAACACCTCTAACTCGTTGTTGTGCTTCTCAAACTATTCTTGAGCCATTTTGCTTTGTGTCAGGCACATTATCCTCCTTTCCATGAAAGGGAGTGCATTGTCTGCAACAGCTCTTAGTTAGGTGGTACGTGTTAAAGTAACATCCACATGGATCGCAGAACCCAAGGTTTCCCCGCAGAACATTGCCCAAAGCATCACACTGCCTCTGCTGGCTTGCCTTCTTCCCATAGTGCATCCTGGTGCCATGTGATGCACATGCACCCAATCATCAAAGTGATGTAAAATACACATGATTCATCAGACCAGGCCACATTCTTCCATTGCTCCATGGTCCAGTTCTGATACTCAAGTGCCCATTTTTAGCACTTTCGGGGGTAGACAGGGTCAGCATGGGCACCCTGACTGATCTGTGGCTATGCAGCCCCATACATAACAAACTGGAGTGCACTGTGTATTCTAACACCTTTCTATCAGAACCACGATTAACTTTGCCGGCAACTTGGGCTACAGTAACTTGTCTGTTGGCTCGGACCACACAGGCCAGCCTTTCCTGGGCCACCCATGACCTTGTCACTGGTTCACCACTGTTCCTTGTATCACTTTTGATAGATACTGACCACTGCAGACCTGGAACACCCCACAAGAGCTGCAGTTTGGAGATGATCTGACCCAGTTGTCTAACCATCAAAATTTGACCCTTTTCAAACTCAATCAAATCCTTATGCTTACCCATTTTTCCTCTAACACATCAACTTTGAGGACAAAATGTTCTATTGCTCCCTAATACATCCCATGCAGTAGCAGGTGCCATGATGAAGAGATAATCAGTGTTATTCATTTTACCTGTCCAGAGCTTATGCCTGATCGGTGTATATTCATATTGTGTCAAGACCGCCCCTCGATTAATTAATAATTTAAAATAAGGTTTCAATTTTCTTGTCTTATTTTTATGCAATCCAGTTTTTAGGATCACTGAGGAGATGGATAGTGTGACATTGCTTTTGTGAAAGTACTCCAACACACTAACAGTAAGCAAGTGGTAGCCTACACAACAACTTGCCAAAAAAGATTTTATAACAATAATTTGAAGATTTCCACCGCTTTCCCTTTATCAAATACAGGTGTTTACATTTCTTGCTAGCTCCAATAGCTCCGAGGATCAAAGTTGTCAGTTTCTTCTATACTTAATTATAAGCATACAGCACCACTGGGGAAATTGCATTGTTTCAGCTAAATGGGTATTCAAGAGGGAAAAATCAAAGAGAAGAAAACGCAGCAAATATTTATCATGTTAAAATACGCTGAATTAATACTTTTGTAATCATAAAGATCACTGCTGAACTAGTCTGGACAGAGCCATAGAAAAGCAGAATCCATATCTAATGTTAGAGACTGACTTTACAATATACAGGATAGTACTATTAGTTAGTTATACTCTATTTTCAGCATTATACTGTACTGTGTTCTCCATTCTATTATGTATGCTTTACCTATAAATAGTCAGTATCTGTCCCTCTGCCTTTTTTATTTGTTTAACATCAATCTTTTACTCATTTTATATTAAAAGGAAAGGACTCACAAGCCACCAGATTGTATATTAAGAACGAGCCACTATGTATTTAGAAATTAGAGCGTACTGCCGTGCAAACACAGCTTTTACGTGACTCTCACAGTAAGCATCCAGTGTGACTTCCTAAAGAGGAAGAGCCCATTGCCTAGATTATACACGGCATATTCTTGCCAATTTTTATGTTTGAAACTGTATTTTTCAATTTTATAGAATTTATCCACAGGCATCATCCTAAAATATTTTCTCTCATCCATGTGGTATTTTTCTGGGTAGCTCATTTAGCCTTTTGATTATAATGGAGGATCGCCAGTACACCAAGGTAGTTGCCCTCAAACAGATTGTGTTTTAATAATCAGAAGAGGTTCCTCAATGTACTTTTGATGTAATGAAAGCAATTATTGAAGTCAGTACTGCTTTAAAAGCTGTTGTGTACAGTAGTATCACTGGGACATTTTCAATTTTGAATCACTGTAGATGTGTACAGAGTTGTTGGTACATGTTGCACAATCAATCCGAAGCCCAAAGAGTATTTGACTGTGAAAACAAACCCATTTGTAATAACGTCAACACCATCAGACTGAAGAAATGAATAAGCCTTCAGACTTATATTTGACTGAGTCTGAAAGCCCCCTCAGTGTGTGATGTGTGTTATAGCCATTCCTCTGTAGCTGAGAGCAGCGGGTGGTTGAAGCTTGTTCTGAGTGTCTTTCTGAGAAGTGTCACCCTGTGTGCTGTTGATCTAGCATTCAGATCTTTGAGAACTATGCTAGTAGATAATGGAAAAACATCGGTTTCAATCATTTATTATATGTATTAAGGAATTACCAAGGCTTTTTAAGATAACATTGTCTCAGGAATAAGCAATAACAAATTACTTGGTTGTTTCAGGCACGATAAAGGTCAGTGCAAGATATAATTCTAGGGTACAGAGGAGGAGTTTTACTGTTCATAAAAAGGCAGGTTGAGAGAGAAGGTGAGGAAAGAGGAAGAGACATCAAGACAATTGTCAGAAATGAAGAGATGAAAAAAATAGACAGAAAGCTTTTATACCAAATGTTAAAGTGAAAAAGTGCCCTTGGGGTAGTCAAACACAGATGAAAAGAGACAGGTACAGCTTTTCTACTAGACCCCACGTAAGGGATGAAGTGCTCTTCAAGTAGTTTTGAGCTACTGGCAAATACTTGTCATGCTCACACACATACACATACACATTCATCCAGGACTGTGTGTTTAGAAAGCTCTACAGATAAATGGCACTCACCTGAACTCCATTTGCATTCACACACACACACACACACACACACACACACACACTCCAGCTTCTAGAAAAGGATTAAAAAACATGCTCCTGCCTTCACTGTACTGTATGTGGTTCAGCCGGTGTTAAATCGACACACTGTCTCAGTATTACTTTTACTTTCAATGCCAATAATAACCACTGTGTCATGTTGAGAGCAACAACACGAAATAGCACAAAATAGCTGTGGATACTGCACTTTGTCTATATTTTATAGAAGTGATTAAAGAAAAACTCTCTTTCTATGTTCAGATAAACAGGCCAGACAAGAGGACAGGAAAAGAGGGAAAACAGTAATTTTCTTCATTATCATCAGAATCCATAGTTACAACATTCGCAGGCTGCACAGCGCACACTCAGACACAGCCACATCCAGTTTACTGCTTACCATCCTTAAATGACTGACAGCTGAAACGGGCATTGTGTTGATTTGCTTGGAGGATTCCTTTGTCTTGATTGTGTGGGTTTGTCCAACAATACTGGCTTGGTTTCCATTCGAACCTAGTGCAAATTTTAATTGAATCTGCAGAAAATCTGCAAAAGAGAACCATCCACAGCTGTTATGCAAATAAGAGGTTCACCAAATAAAAAAAATAAGAGATACTCCAGTGCCATTAAACTGCTACAGAAGAAGGAAAAATATGTAACTATGACATTTCTGTTTGTTTCACCTGTTCATTTGAGAAAGCCTCCTTGTCGCGCTGCACACATTAGAGGGCGTTTTCTGTTTTGTGGTGTTTACACATGTTTGAGAGTTTTGTCTGCAACAACAGCGCTGACAATTCAGTGGGCATTTAAATAGATTAAGCAATGCTATTGTTCAGTCATACAGTTGTACTTTAATTACGACATTACCAGAAAAGGGCTAAGATTAGATAACATCATAAAATGACTCTATTCTGAAGAATTTTTCTAGGTCATTATATATTGTTTCTGTAATTAAGTTTTAATGAAAATGTGTGTGCTGAAAGTTTTGCTCATGATAAAATTCTACTCAAACTCCAACACCCACTTGTGCAGGATACCAATACATATAATCAATTCAGATTTTTTGGAAAATGGCTAAATATGCATAGTTTCCTTACTATAAAAATGAAAATAATAATATACACTGATAACAGAAGGATAAACAATATAGTACATTCATGTTGTAGTAGTGATCTTGTGAATGTTTGTTAGAAAGCAGGTGCTCATGAATATTCAAAAGAGGGGAAATTGTCCAAGTGTCTGCTGCTTTTCAGCCTAACAAACATCCACATGCATGCAAGTGTGTTCAAGGTGCATGCAGAAAGTATTTCTGTGTATGTGCAAGTGAACTTGTTTTCTTCTATGTTTCTCACCATGGCATAGGTTCGAAAAACCCTCTTTTCTTCAAGCATCTTGCCTTTCATTAGTATGCATGTTTGGGTTCAACACTGGTTCAAAGCAGCCTGCACGAATGCAGTAAACTGTAAGAGCTGTTCCTGTGCCAGCAACATTGCAGTCATTCAAATGTCTCAAGGTTATTTTCCTCTGATATGCATCCAAGAAATGTCACTAAGTTGTGACAGCCAACAATGAACTATTACAATCTGTCATGACACCTGTTTGTGCTTTTTTTTTTTTTTTGTGATTTTCAGTTTTAACGGGTACATTAAATTGTCTGCAATTTCACAGATACAACCAGTTTAGTTTGGACGCTTCATAACCTCTTGTAAGTTAATGCCAAAGAGTTGGGGAGAAAAATAGAGGCTCGCCTCAATCCATGCGTCCGTCTGCCAAAATGTTTCTCCCACGAGAAGTGGTGGCACACACTTGTGACATCACTAACAAAAGTTTAGACTGTTGTAAAGAGAAAACACACAATTACAACTGCTACACTCTGTTTTAAGACTAACAATCCTATAAAAAAATATGTAGGTGCATCTGCTTGTTTTCATGTATTATTCAAATTTCCACATAAAATACAAGAGTGAAAAATTATTTAACATTGATAACATCACACAAAAAACTGGTTGAACTGGAAATGTCAAAAAAAGAGTAAAAAAAATACACTGCTCAAAAAAATAAAGGGAACACTCAAATAACACATCCTAGATCTGAATGAATGAAATATTATCATTGAATACTTTGTTCTGTACAAAGTTGAATGTGCTGACAACAAAATCACACAAAAATCATCAATGGAAATCAAATTTATTAACCAATGGAGGCCTGGATTTGGAGTCACACACAAAATTAAAGTGGAAAAACACACTACAGGCTGATCCAACTTTGATGTAATGTCCTTAAAACAAGTCAAAATGAGGCTCAGTATTGTGTCTGGCCTCCACGTGCTTTAGAGGGGGAAATGGCAGTGGAATCCCAATCAATAAAAAAAAACACAACTATGCTCTCCCTTGACACTCTCAACTCCCTCCCAATACCCGTATCCAACACTGCAGCACATAGATAAACTGCATTTGGTTTATTACTGCTGGGGCAAAATGCCCACATGTAAGTATGACCAGAAGTCTAAGCATGTGATGGTAAAAATTTCCTCTAAAAGATGGAGATGGTTTAATGTCTAAATGTATTAGCTATGTTTATAACTAGAGGACATAAAAAAATTATTATGTCTTTGATCAAACCTACTATTACTGGGGGAGTAGCATTGAAATTAGTTAAACCAACAGACTTAAGAAACTCTATTATCAGCTGCAAACAAGACACTCTGGAAACGGTGGTGGAGAGAAGGATGCTGGACAAGCTGTTATCCATCATTGATAACCCTGATCACCTTCTACACCATCTCCTTCCACTTTTTTCTCTTATGGCAATTCAACTTAGTCTCTGTCTACCCCCATTTTATTTTGTTTACCTATCTATCTATCTATCTATCTATCTATCTATCTATCTATCTATCTATCTATCTATCTATCTATCTATCTATCTATCTATCTATCTATCTATCTATCTATCTATCTATCTATCTATCTATCTGTCTATCTATCTGTCTTCTGTCTATCTATCTATCTATCTATCTATCTATCTATCTATCTATCTATCTATCTATCTATCTATCTATCTATCTATCTGTCTTCTGCTTATCCAATTCAGGGTCTTGGGGGGAGTCCATCTCAGCTACAAGAGGCAGGGTACATCCTGGACCGTTCGCCAGTCTGTTGCAGGGTTAACACAGAGAGACAGACAAACATTCACACCTATGGGCAAATAAGAGTCACCATTTAACCTAGTCACCAAGCTAGAGTGAGGCAACAGTGCTAATCACCATGGCAACATACCATTAAAATTTTATCACTTTAGGTATTAGATGCCAGCTATATATATATATATATATATATATATATATATATATATATATATATATATATATATATATATATATATATTTATTTATTTTATTTTATTTTTTTTCCCCCCTCTAAAGCAGTGGATTGCTTATAAGGCAAACCTTTTTAAATTTCCAAATTATTGGCTGGAAGGGGCTATCAGACA
Source organism: Pterophyllum scalare (assembly GCA_024447675.2). Classification (NCBI taxonomy): domain Eukaryota; kingdom Metazoa; phylum Chordata; class Actinopteri; order Cichliformes; family Cichlidae; genus Pterophyllum; species Pterophyllum scalare. The sequence continues at coordinate 118,082 of JAMQGT020007722.1, read as the reverse complement.
AGTGGTGAATTAATACTTCGCTAATAGTTTTACCTGTCAAAATTATGAAGAAATATTAGACCAGGTAATCTGTATTTCTGATGGTATAATCAAAATCATTACATTTCTATTTGCTTGGGGTTTTGATAATATATTCAAATCATGAAGAGAGGTCTGTATCTAACTCACTGGGGACAAGAAAGGTTGATTACACTGAGTTCCAGCTGAATATTAACACATTTAGGTCGAGAGTGTCAGTCGCGTGTACGTGAAAGGTTGTTTAAACATGCAGGCCTGGTTGTGTTCAACATCACAATAGTTTGATTGTTGGCAACTTATAATTTCTCCACTCAGCTAAAACTTACACACACACACACACACATTATTCCGTTGAATTCGGTCCGGGTTTATTTATATAGTGTTAAATTACAACAACAGTCACATCGAGGTGCTTTATGCTGTAAGGTAAAGGCTCTACAGTAACACATACACACTCTGTGCTGAGGGCAAATGAAATCTGTGTGCACACACATTCAATGAGATCACAAGTTGTAATCAATTGCTATAAAAGCCTTGGTGTAAACCCCTACCTCCCCTTTAAATTCCAATAATTTAACTGAGGCCAATGCTCAGCTGGCTTTTTCACCACACTGACATACCTTCAATAACACAAACACACACACACACACACACACACACACACACACACACACACACACACACACACACACACACACACACATCTGTATGCCTATATTGTATGTCTATATGTATGTCTATATTTTAATCAGTGGAAGCCTACAAGCTACTGAAGACAACATCATAGAGCTACACCATGTCATACCAAACACATGGGCTCAATTTCAAATACCAACTAAGATGCAACATTGAATGCACTGCAAATTTAAGAAATAAACCAAAGATATTTCATAATAAATTGAACTTGAAAGATCAGAATCAAAACACTGGGTAACAGACACAGAACCATGGCACAAATGGCCTCCGCAGTCACCGGAGCTCAGTCCAATAGAGCACCTTGGGGATGTGGTGGAACAGTTGATTTGTATCATGTACAGCTGACAAATCTGCAGCAACTGTGTAATGCCATCATGTCATGGACCGAAATCTCTGAGGAATGTTTCCAGCAGCTTGTTGAATCTACAAAAAGCAATTCTGAAAGCAAAAGTGGGTTCAGCCTGCCACTAGCAAGATTAATGGAGTGGCGGATGAGTGTAAGTGTACATTAGAAAACATATTTTGAAACTGGTAGATTGTATTTTTTTTTTTGGAAAATAGATGTCAGGAATATAAGGTAAAGTGGCATGGTTCCAGTTTCATTATGATCAAAAAAGTAGCATTAGCATATTACAGGATAAAGGAAGGCTCAGCATATTTAACTGAAAGCTCTTTTCTCTTATAAAAAACGAGTCATTAAACCTGTAATACAACTGTCCATCCAGCCATCCATTTTCAGGCTCTTATCCCGGTTTGGGTCATGAGGGCAGCAGTCTAAGCAGAAATTCTCAGACCTACCTCTTCCCAGCCAGTTCCTCCAGCTTTTCCCAGCAAACACTGAGATGTTCAGAACCCAACAAAGAGATGTCTTTCCAGAGGCGTCCTCCCAGTAGGTCATGCCCGAAAGAGCTCACTTAGAAACTGCCCAGGAGGTATCTTTGTCAGATGTCAGATGTCTGAACAACCCTTAACTGACTCCTTTTGATGTGAAGAAGTAATGACTCTAACTCTGAACCCCCTGAATAATCAAGCTCCTCATCCAATCCCTAAGGGAGAGCCCCTACACCCATCATAAGAAACTCATTTCCACCACTTTTATCTGCAATCTCATTCTTTCAGTCACTACCCAAAGTTTGTGGCCATAAGCAAGGGCAGGAATGTAGACTGACCAGTAAATCAACAGCTTTGCTTTCATGCTAAGCTCTCTCTTCACCACGACAGACTGGTATAGGATCCACATCACTGCAGATACCACACCAATCTATCTGTCAGTCTCCCACTTCACTCTCCCCTGACTTGTGACCAAGACCCCAAGATACTTAAACTCCTCCAATTCGGGCACCATTCCCAGCCCAGAGTGGGCACTCCACCATTTTCTGGCTCTTACTTGGAGGTGCTAATTCTAATCCCAGCTGCTTCACATCCAGCTGAAAGCCATTCCACTGCAAGCTGCAGGTCATGCAGAAAACAGAACTACAATGTCTGCGAAAAGCAGAGGTAATAAAGTGAGATCACTGACCCCAACACTCCTTGACTTCACCAAAAAATTTTGTTCAAAGATGTTATTAACAGAATCAGGGACAAAAGGCAGACATAGCGAAGTCCAACACCCACCAGGAATGAATCTCACTTATTGCTGGCAATGTAAACCAAACTCTCACTGCAGTTGTACACTGACTGAATACCCCATGCATATACAATGTTCCTTAGGGTGTCCTAATGCCCTCTTCAAGTCCAAAAAACACATATAGACTTGTTGAACAAATGCTTACACACCCTTGATGAAAGATAAAATGATGAAAACCCCATTGTTCCTCCTGTTGGAATTTTGACTAATAGTCTGATTCTCCTCCCCAGCACCCGGGCATAGACCACACCCTCCCGTCCCCTTTCCTGAAAAAGGGAACCACCATCCCAGTCCACCAATCCAGAGGCACTCTCCCCAACTTCCAGGCAATGTTGGAAAGGCAAAATCAGTCTGACAGCATCCAGAGCCACTGAGGGTGAATCTCATCCACCCCAGGGTCCCTGCCACTAAGGAGTTGTTTAACTACCTCAGTGACCTCACCCCCAGTGACAGGTGAGTCATTCCCCTCTTCCTGGCTGTGCTTCCTCTACAGAAGCTGTGTCAGTGGGATTGAGACACTCCTCAAAGTATTTCTTTCACCCAACTATATCCTCAGTTGAAGTCAGCAGCAGCCCATCCCTGCTGTATACAGTGAATGGAGCACTAAACACCAACCCCACCCCACCATAGCCCCACCAAACTGCTCCCACACCTGAGTCTTTGCTTCAGCTACTGTTGGAGCCAGATTCCACTTGGCCTGCTGGTACCTGTCAGCTGCTTCCACCCAAGTTCCACATGCCATTCAAACTCAACAGAACTACTTCTGTAGCTTGACAGCTCCCTTCACCTCCTGTATCCACCATCTAGTTTGGGGGTTAAGCAATTAATCCATTAGAAATTTAAAATGTGTAAATAATATGAATTACATATCATATTAAAGTATTAGCTGTACTGTAACTGTCATTATATTCAGCCAAATGTAGATAGAGAGCATGAGATGGGTAGGCTAACATACTAGCAGAGAGGAAGAGAGGCAGAGGTTTGTGACCGCTACATTAGCCTCTGTTCTTGTCTCCCTCCAGCACCATTAGCATATCATTAGAAAACATCTGAACTCACAGATGTTCGAGACGCTTAGCCTGGCAGGCTTGCTGGGAAACCAACACACATAAACACATGCACACACAGGCTCACTGCAAGGTTAGTGTGTTCTCTTGGTGAACACACATCAAGACACACAGTGTGAACTCCCAGATGTTTTATCCTGGCCCATGGCAGGATCAGAGAAAAGGAGTAAGGAGACGGCACAGATTTGCCTAAGAGACCTGACTGAGCGATGTGGTGAGAGATTTTATTTGCATCCATTCACTTAAAGCTATAATACAGAATATTACAAATACTGCATCCCTATCACTGCAACCAAACGTGTCCATTCATAGCCCTGTAAGTGTTCCAGTGTATATGTATGTGTATAGCTCTGTATGCATTGGTAAACATGCATTGGCAGCACTGCACATATATATATACGTATATGTATGTGTGTGTGTGTGTGTGTGTGTGTGTGTGTGTGTGTGTGTGTGTGTGTGTGTGTGTGTGTGTGTGTGCCTGAGTGTTCAAATGGTCATATTATCAAAACAGTTTAAAGCCATCTGCCAGCCTTTGGGGACAGTGCTGTCTGTGATCTGTCAAACAGTTTGCATTTAGTCTGCCTTGCCAGAAACCAGGCAGAGCATTTAGACAAGGTGTGTGAAGATCCAGGACCACTGCACAAGAGGGTAATCATTATCTGACAGGCACCCAGGGATGGCATTTAATGGTTTTGGCAACTAGCCCAGCTAAGTCATTTGCCTGCTGGCTCCAAACCATCTCCACAAGGATTCTTAAAAAGGGCAACTTAAGATGCATGCAGACTCGAGTATAACAAATGCAAATTTTGTGAAGTTCCGTGGTACATAAGGTAATTTAAAACCTAAACGGAACAATTTCAAAATCCACTTTGAAAGCATTAATACTTTGCATATAGTATTTTGATAAAACAAGCAAAAGTACTGCAGACTGGCCTTTCAGCACAAACAGGAAGTGAAGTGTAAAAATTGGGGATGAAACAAATTCATCTTAAATTATAAACTGGTTAAAAACATTTAATTGATTTTTAAAAATATTTTTAAAAGTCTTAGTAGTTGAAAAACAATGCAAGTATGTCTCATTTTTAACATAGCCCAGTGCCAAATTCAGACAAACTGACCACTTTTAGCTTTGGCTGCAGCCTTTGGGCGACCTCAACCCCCTCACTGACAAGTGGTGTCTACCACTGGCGAATACAGAGTTGAAAACAAAATAGCAGACTCCTATCTTGGTCTCCAGTAAATAGAGTTAATATGAGTTAAGGCAGGTTAGTTCAAACTATATCAACTAATACAGGGAACCAAAAATAATCAAATCTATCAAAATAAAAAGCAAAAAAGCTCAAAAAATATATGATAAATATATACAAAGAACTTGTCCCTAATTCTTCTATCAATTCCTCTAATGCTTTTGGACCCAACCCATGCTTTTTCTTCACATTCAGTTTTTCAGTAGAACTGGACTTATCTGGAGCTTTCCCACAAATTATCTCCCGTATTCCTGCAGTGGTCTGCAAGTTCCACTTTTCCCAAGTGGTTCCATCTCCTCTGTGTTTTGAAGAGGGTTTTTTTCTGTGTTGTTTTTTAATTGAGTTCAATGAAGAATGTTACTGCCTTTTTCTATGCCTCTGTGTTAATCTATTGAACTGTAGGTGGTCTACTTTAAATTTAAGATTAATATAGTTTCATGTACATTCCCCTCCTGTGATGATAATTCTTCTTATGTCCAGTACCCACTCAATGCTAATTGAGCCAAATTAAGAGCAAATGAATATTTGGGTCCACTGTAAGTCTGCGCCTAATTGTATTATTTTTCAGTGTAGCATTTCTTGTTATATTATAACCAAAATGTTACCTTAGCTGTATTTTTATTTTATCCAAATACTGTAAACACATTATATTCCATGTTATTCTTGAGTAATAAGTAGTTTAATTTTTTCTTGTTTTTTTTTTTTTCTTATTTCAGAAACCACAAATACATGCAAACTTACCTCCTCAAATGGGTCTTCAAATGCCCTGTCAAGACTTTGTTCAGTAATGGCATGTTCCTTACTGGAGCCCCTGTACTAGTCGTAGAATTTTCCCTTTGTGCTAGGTGCATTTCAGTGAAGCCCCTCTTGCTCTTTTTTTGTGTTCTCTGCCTAAAAGTCCTTCCTGGCGGGAAGCTTTTTTAATAACGCTCAGGTTTTTTGGGTTTTTTTTTAGTTTAGTAAGGTTAGGAAATAAAGTACCCGATTAGGTTTACGAATGGGTCATGGTCTGGGTTAAAATACAACTTTTCAACAACCTGACTGTGTCTTAGAGAACTCTCCTGGCAGAAGGACCTCAACCACACCTAAACACATCCAATTACCTGTTTGGCAGAATTAGGACTTGAGTGCAACTTTATGATCTCTTCAGTGAACTCCTACATATTTATATTTAAGTCTCATGGACAGAACTCAATTTTATTAGAGGTTCTACAGAAAGAAGTGGTGCCAGGTGGTGCATACAGTTCCTTTGCAAATTAATATGATAAACAAAATGCTTGGTGAAGGACAAGAGACATATTGTAAGCTGCAAGTTTTCAGCATGCCTTCAGGACTTCTAAATCATACATGGCACAATTGTTCCTGTAAATTATTATAACCACTTGCTTTTGCCTTTTAGTGTACTCTGTCCCACCTTGCACCTAACACCATGTAACTATGTACTGGACTATCTCAGGGGTGTGATTGCAACTATACTCCTGTGTCTGTGGATTTGGTGCTTAGGGCTTGTTGTACCATTGTCATGATTAGATCCAGCGTGCTACCTGCGTCTTTTTAAGCAACTGATAGGATTTCTTCCTCTAGCTGGAGAAGCCTGGTCTTTCATGACATGTCCTTCTCCTCCTACTACTCATTTCCATCTGTCTTCTGCTGCCTGAGGCAGTTCTAGTAGTAGTTTATCCCACTGGGCCATCTCCCTGATGTATTCATGGATGCTCCTTGTTTTATCCTGGGTCATGGCTCTGACACTCACTTATCCTTGTATTCCCTCTTTTCACTGCTCGTCAAATCTCAGCATGCTGGACTTTTGGTGGAACTGTGGATTTCATGTCTTGACATCTGTGGTATGTATCTCTTCTCCAGCCTACTATTCCAGCTGTGTATAAGATGACTGTTAAGACAATAATGGCTTCAGTATTATCCCTATCATTGTGTTGGTTTCTTGATACATACGTCATGTATATGTACGTGTGTACTGTTTATGCACAAATGTTACTGTGTTTATTGGAGTATATAAACATTAGACAATTTCACTCCTTCAAAAAATAAATATATAAATTGTGGCCTGTTAAGATAATGATGAGCACAACCGCGCTGGCTTAATCTCTGAATTACTAGCTACTTCACAATTGTAGCTGCCTGTAATTTAGCCTGACGTTAATTCTTGCCGGTAGTCATATTGATGCGGCACACTGCCACTCTGTCACTGAATTAAACTGTAATAGCATTTATTTACAAGTCATGGTTTACTGGCACAGAGGGGCTCTAATTTCACAGGTGTGAGAGAGACTAAGCAGAGTCTGTAACCATAATCTGCATATATTCTCAGTCAGTCATTGGTGTGCTCTGCTAAGACCTTCAAATCTCTTCAAAGGTTTGTGTAACAACTCGATGTGTGGGCTGTCACTTCCGCTTTGCACTACTAATGAACGTGTTGTATTGAGTTGTTCACACTTTTATTTTAAGTTTGCATTAATCAGCTACTTTCAAAACATGAGGTCTAAACCTACTTTTAATATGCATGTCAGTTTAATAAAGCTGTGTCTTACAATAATGCACATAACAATGACAAACAGCACACATTATGTTATGTCCCTACTGCCTTCATTCAGGTTCATTACTAAACATACTTTTCTTTATTTAAGTCTGAATTTGAATGAGCGAAACAATAGCTGCTATATGTTGTAAATGCACTGGTCACCGGCTGTCATTGATGTGCATCGATCCTCATTCAGAGTAATGGAGTTCCAACCTCATGGTGTAACACGATCCGTTGATGCATATCTGCTAATGTTCTTTTTGTTTGTTTCCAATAAGGTGCAAGCTGGCTAAAATGGGGGCTGGGATACAATTTGGCATGGCACTGCAAGTCAAGCTCCAAGAAGGGAAGGGTTGGGGGCAAGAATCTGATAAAAGATAAAGTTGAAGGAACGCTACAGAGAGGGCTGGTATATTATGATATCAGCATAATAAAGTGCTAAAGGAAATAAAGGAAGGTTACAAAAGAGAGGGGAAGGAGTAATATAGTTATCTGAATATGGTTAAAAGGATGAGTCATAGGGTGCATGCTTAAGGTGGAGGATAAAGCAGAAGAGCTGTAGGAAGTATGAGGAAGGTGGGGAAGGAGGAGGTGACGGGGAGGAGGAACAGGACATTTAGATTGATGAGTCATCACAAAAAAGAGAAGGATGGATGAATAACCAGCACTCAAAGTGGAGGGGATGATGGTTATTTCTTGTAACCTTTCAAGCATGAGTGGTGACAAGTTGCCGAATGCCTGCTGGCAACACAACAGACAGACAGACAAACAGACCGACAGACAGACAGATAGATAGATATTACCATGTTCGTAAAGATACCATGTTGATGTTCCATTTGAAATTTCAGACTAATTTGGTCTAACAATTCATATGCAATAAGTTGGTTGTCTAAGAATGTCAGGTTGGACACGTTAATCTGGCTCCTCCTGTCCATCTATTGAAGTGTCCTTGGGCAAGGAAAAGAATCCTAAATTGCTCCTAACAGTTAGTCCAAGGCTTTGTATTGTGGCTTGCATGCCAATCTGTGTCTGAGTATACATACAAAAGGTTTAATAAGAAGCATTTTCTTAAATTAAACAGTTTCTCGCTGTTTTTCTTTTTTGTTTTAGTTGTGATCCCAATTGGTTTGGTCTAATGTACCTGGGATGTAGTTGGGATGCTGGCATTCCATCAGAATGGCCATTGCATATTTGACATGAGACTTCATTAGAGTTGTTAATTTTTCACTAAACATATCTTACTGTATTATCTGATTATAATCAAAATGTGATTTCTCTGTCATTATTATATGGTATTTACCTTGCAATATAATGTGCTGTTTGTTGTGATTTGGCACTATATAAATAAAACCCAATTGAATTGAACTGAATTGATTGAAGACATTTAGCAACATGAAACAGAGCAACATTGTTTAAAACTGGATTGCTCATCTAAAGTGTCAAGAAATATCCAAATGAAAGGTTATCATTTCCTTTTCACTTTTACACCCACTATAGTTTGAGTCAGTTGAAAAAGCAAACATGATAGTGTTATTTACTATATGCCTATGGGACTCTTCGTTGATGGGTCTTTTTTTACCAAGGTGGTATATTGACTGTGAACTTAGCAAATGATTTCAATCCTGCAGAGGAAGAGAATGCCTCTGAGGCAATGTATATATTGATGAATGGATTCAGAAATTGGTTACAGCTAGATATATGAGGGAATGTGCAATAATTTTCCGCTGCAACATTATCTATATTGACTTGCTATGAGTAGAACAGAAGTATATGGACAGAACTAAAAACTATCCTTTCTATATATTCTTCATTTAGTTATTTTTCTGTCTACCTTACTTATTTACAAGCTCTGGAACGATATAATAAAATACTGTCAGCATTATGGAAGAAGAATCTTTAGCTCTTGGTACATCTTAATGGGGTGATATGAGTCTTATTGACTTCAATTCAAAAGCAGATGGCTAAGTAAGAACCAGGAGTAAGAAATTCTAAAATCATAATACATATAAATACTGTTAATTTCTTTGATTAGTATTATTATAGTAACAACTAATGCATCCAAGATTTTTAGTAGATGCATCTATGGTATGAATTTCAAAAACCCAGGTTAGATCGTTCTCGAGTTATCATGTTCACAAAGTGGAAAGTTGGCGCCTGGTTGCCCGGTGGGCTGACAACAATACCCCGTCAGCCTTTCTAGGCTGAGGAGTAAAAAGTACTTACCTGTAGCACACATAGTTTGAAGTCTCACAAGATGAATTCTCTCAGGATAAGGATCTTGCAAATCTTGCAAAAATTCATTTGCCTTACAAGTGACAATATTCATATTAGCAAACTATTGATGTTGTTATTTTTAAAGCATTCTCTCTTTTATTTTTTGTTTAATATATTTATTCAGGGAAAGGAGACATACCGTGATAAGGATGAAGAATCCCAGTCACAAACCAAGCAATTACAATAAAAGAGCCATTGATCAGGCCTATTTACATTTCCCCCCTTATTGTGGTTATTCTTTCAAAATCAAACCAAGAAAAATCATTAACACACACACACACACACACACACACACACACACACACACACACAGACACACACACACGCAGCCCCCTTGCCTCGGACAGAATGGTTGATCTCCTCAACTTTAAGGAAAGAAATTACATCATGGAGCCACTGAGTGTGGGAGGGGACACTGCTGGATTTCCAGAGGAGTAGATTGCCACCTTGCCAGTAACGAGGTGAATGACAAGACCTCCAACTGATTGATAGAAAATTGTTTGTATTCTATTGGTAGACTGAAGATAGCAATGTAGGGAGATTGTGTCATGTTCAAAGAGAATATTTTTGGCATTGTGTCATGGTAATGCCAAAACCTGTAACTAATTTGGTAAAACAAATGTGAAATGTTGCAATGTATGTTTGACTTTATCGCAGCAGTTAATGACACTGGGAACAAATTTTGAGAGGCTTTAGAAAGTCCTGTTAAGGACTTTGAATTGTATAAAGGTGAGGTGGGCACATTCTGTATGGAGGCAGTGTGGATTTTCTCATGGGACTGTAGCCAACCTTCCTGGATGTGGCTGCAAGAGGAAATTTGGTGACAAAATTAAGCGATGGATAATACAAATGGTAACCAAAGAGCTCAGAACAACTTCAAAAGAGATTAGAGGTGAACTCCAAGGTCAAGGTATATCAGCGTCAGATTGCACCATCCATCGCTGTTTGAGCCAAAAATGAATACAAAAAAAAAAGAACACTGTACCTACTGTGAAACATATAGGAGGCTCAGCTATGTTCTGGAGCTGCTTTGCTGCAACTGGCAGAGAGTGTCTTGAATCTGTGCAGAATGCAATGAAACCTGAAGACTGTCAAGGCATTCTGGAGTGAAATGTACTGACCAGCGTCAGAAAGCTTTGTCTCAGTCGCAGGCCATGGGTCCTCCAACAGAATAATGACCCAAAACATGCAGCTAAAAACACCCAAGAATAGCTAAGATCAAAACACTGGACTTTCTGATGTGGTCTTCTATGAGCCCTGATCTAATCCTATTAAACATCTGTGAAAGGAGCTGAAACGTGAGACAAATTGAGCAGTTTGCTCATGTGGAATGGGCCAAAATACGTGTCGACAGGTGCAGAAATTTCACTAAGAGTTGCAGAAATTGCTGGATTGCCTCAAAAGGTTGTGCAACTAAATATTAAGGGTACCATCATTTTTGTCCAGGCCAGTTTCATTAGTATGTTTTTTAAAATAATTCTGTTGAACCACAATTCAAAAGCAATACCTAATTTTACTTCATATTCATATTTTTGTCAGTTTCAAGTTATTTCAGTGACCATTCTGGGTTTTTTGTTTTTTAACAGAAGGGTACCAACAATTTTGTCCACATCTATAATCTCTCCAGCATATCCTGGGTCTGCCCCAGGGTCTCCTTCCAGTAGGACATGCCCTAAACACCTCAACTAGGCAGCATCTAGGATGCATTCTAGTCAAATGTTCAAACCATCTCAAGTGCTTACTTTTGATGCACAGGAGTAGCAGCCCTAATCTGAGTCTCTCCCAAAAGACTGAGCTTCTCACCCTCTCTCTAAAAGACACCCCACACACTGCTCAAAGGAAACTCACTTCCAGTGCTTGTATCAGGGATCTTATTTTTTTTACTACCAGCATCTTGGGCCATAGGTGAGGCTGGGAAAGTAGCTTGGCAGCCTCGCCTTCACTCTCAACTCTCTCTTCACCACAACAGACCATGACAGCATCCTCATTACTGCAGACACTGCACCAAACCATCTGTCAGTCTCTTGCTCCACTCATGAACAAGATCCCAAGATACTGAGCTCCTCCATTTGAAGCAACAGCACGTCCCTGGGGTTACTCCACCCTTTTACAGCTAAGCACCATGGCCTCAGACTTAAAAGTGCTAATTCTTATATATTCAACTTCAAACCTCTCCAGTACAAGCTGGAGGTCAGTGCTCAATGAAACAAGAATCATATCATCCATAGCAAACACAGATGAGATCCTGAAACCATCAAACCCAAGACCCTTCATCCCTTGGCTACACTTAGAACTTCTGTCCATAAAAGTTAGAAACAGAATCAAAGGGCAGCCCTGGTGGAGTTCAACACCCACTGGGAATGAGTCTGACTTATTGCTGGCAATGCCAATAAAACTCTCACTGTTTTTGTACAGGGCCCAAATACCTCATAACAATGGGACCCATAGTCCCAATGCACCCTCCGAGGGACATGGACAAATTCTTTCTCCAAGCTCCTCCCCCACTCCTAGAGTCAGGAGTGGGGGTTGGTCCAGAAACCTCACCTCTGTATCCCTGATCCGGGCAAGATTTTTGGACTCCTGTAGTAGTCATAGTAGTCTTTTCAATCACACTTCAATCCAGCCTCTCATCCAGGACAAATGTGCCTTGATAGATCCTATCAGGGGCAAATTGCACTTGACTGCATAATTCTTGAGATCATACAGGCATGTAAACCCCTCCACCACAATAACATGGTGATTTTTGAAGGGGCTTTTGCATGTGTAAACTTAAATGCTGCAACAAACATTTGCCAGCAATTTCAGGTGCTCATATGAACTCTGCAATACGATTGTGTAGGTTATGCATTAGCAGTAACATTTGTTTTTGACAGCAAAGTGTAGTGATGAACTGATGGTCTTACTGAATCCTACAAAAGATGTTTTTTTTTACAAAAAAATTTAAAATGTATGCAGGGTTAAACAAAACGTTTTATTCTGAATATTTTATAACATAAGCATTGATATTGTGTCTCAGTCATGATCTATTTTCTGCATTTTTGAGGCACAGGAAAATGTCAGACTCACCAAATGGGCATTACTAGAGGCTTCAACAGACAAACCAAATTCAAACATTCTTCTCTTAAGCACATCAGCAAATATAGTTTAGTGGGTGTTGGTTTTCTTGATAACATTTTTTTTATTCTTAACAATCCCACTCTTTTGAAAAAAAATAATTTGGTCAAAAGTAATTAAAGCATGTTTTTATGTAATATACTGTTTGTATTTGGCATACTTTCTTTGGATACAGCTCACTTCAAGTTTATTTCATCTTTGATCTGCTGCATCAATTGGCCAGGTAATAATTTAATAAATTAATATTCAATTGGCACATCACTTTGATTCAGCAGCTGGTTTGTTTTGTTTGTTTGTGTGTAAGGCAAGCAATCAAAGTAACTGATACTAACCCGAGTCTGGATATTTCTGTGGGAAGGTTTTTTCCATAGTTTACATTTACTAACAAAACTTTACAAAGACAGATAAACACATTTGTGTGCATGTGCATCCTTATGCATGTGCACATGCATATGGTAGTGTTAACAGTTTGTAAACACTTTGGTTCTGTGTTCTAATGCCAGCTTTACATTCTGTATGTATAAATAAATAAATGTTATTTTAGGGTTTCATTTATCATTATTACCATTAAAGATTACTATAGCAATAACAGGAAAATGCCAAGTACTTGTTTCTAAGCCGCTGATGTCGAAAGTTGACTTCTAATGGTATTGTGCAGCTGCAGAAAGTAAGTTGGCAAATTGCATTGGTAAAAGTCATTATTACTTTTAGCTGAGCTTTGAATTAAAAGACCCCATAATTTTACATATGCAGTGATTGTGTGCAATAAATTTCTGTTACAATCCAACAAATTATTGGACAAATGGCTTAGCCCTGGACTGAAAACTCTGAGAAAATGTCTTCACTTTGGGTTCCCAGCACCACATTCTGTACACTCTGGCAAGTGACTTTTATAAAAAGCAGCACAATGGGTCATTGGATCTGTTATGGCTGAGGACTTTCTTATACTGTGTCATTGTCACAAATTTGTAATAAGTTGCAACTAGGTAAAAGGTTGCATTCAGTACAGTATATATCATGTTTCTACTGGGATGTATTTGTATTGTTTGCAACACAGTTAGAAAAATCAGATAGATAGTCCACATATACATGAAACAGCAAGTAAGCCATCCTACAGTATTGCATTTCTGATGAATGCTTTCCATTACAGCCACATTGGTGTATTTATGTCTGTGCTTCAGTTCATTCAGTTTACATCAGCCTTTATTAAGTAAATTACTAGAATTTGCATACTTGACTAAATTTAAATGCCAGAAACTGCACTGTACATATACACAATACAGCAGTGCATGTCACATGACATACACAATAATAGCCATCCAGGCCAAGTACAGCAATAGCCACAGTAGGAGGTAGGTATTAATTAGCACACCTTTATCCAGAGGGAAGTAACTCATCACCATTATCTTCTGGTATGGTGATTGTTTTGGGCGATACCTGCAGATTGTTTGCTCTCAGCGACACATAGTGTGAGAGCAGAGACGAGCCAGCCTGCCTACAGCGCAGTTTGAGTTCAGCACCATGGATAGAGTTCGTCAGTGCGGTGGAGGAAGTTGAGGCTGACAGCAGTTTTTTTTAGACTGTTTGACACTGGACGCTTTTCTACTTGTGCATGCTGTGTTGTTTTAAAGAACTCCAAATATATCTCAGCCCACAAGCGTGTAGGATTTGCATATAAAATGCTTACATATGACAATGCCCCATGGGGGTAAACAACCAACCAAGACCACCGATGCCACCCTGTCCATTCAAACAGACTTCCAAGGCCACTATAAGTTACAGTGTTTTGGCTTCTATTTAAAATCTAGCTTTCGTTCAAATAAAATCCTTTGCATGCTGACACATTGTCGAAGGAAAATCGTAATCTTAAGTGAATTAAGATTCCCAGTGGGTAGAGATGTGTCGTGGAAAATGTAAGAGATGTTGAACTTGCATTTTTCCAGGCTGTTTGATTTACTCGCATGCTCTTACAACCGATCGGGAAAATCCTTCAAAGATGGACAGAGTACATCTTTCACTGGGACAAGCCGTGAAGCAATTCTTGCGTTTTGCCATCTGGAAAAATGAAACTGTGCTCTCCACCGTGTAACTACGCGATCCCAGACCGTCTGTCAGTTTTACCGACCTGCTACCGGCAGGCTAGATTAAACGACTCTGAATGGAATACGGCATTAACATAATGCACTCTAACACGGTGTTCTCCAGGCTATGATTATTTTTCCACCGTTTTATTTCCTTATTCTAAGCTATTCCGACTCTCATTATTTCAGGCATTTTTCGGTCGCACTGTCTTTCTTGTGGTGCTGTTTTTTCCCCTTACCACGGCCAGCTGTTTGCGCTCACGGGCTTTCGACGTTGAAATAACGATGATTTTAGCACGTATTCAGGGCAGGCGCCATCAGCGTCCCGCAGTCAAAGGGAGTTCGAGGTTTCACTTTGTCAGGTGGCCTGAAAGCTGCTGCATAGGTTGGACACACACATTCCGCTTTGACAGCGAACTGGAGCGCTGTGTGACGATGGATTGGGTTCGTAACGCAATTAGTTATTTACAAGCGCGCGCTTTCTGTCACTCTGCCTGACTTTGGTCTCCTTCGCCACTTAAACAAAATACCAGCATTCATGTTACACGTTTCATTTTCAGATGACACACTTTGCCCTTCTTACTTCATACCATGTGCAGGCACACACTCAGTGAATCATTCATTTACAGACAAAATATGAGTTTTGTTCATGTGCGGGTAAACATGCACGTACACTCACGGGGATTCTTTTGTGTTTGTTTTTCCTCTACACTTAACCCGTTCAGACTTTACCGTTTGGGTTACAGCAAAGTTATAGACTGCAGGAAGGAGAAGTTGAAGGTGTTGAGGAGACGATGAAACAGTCCGTCGAACTACGGGTGAGTGC
Organism: Pterophyllum scalare; assembly: GCA_024447675.2. Taxonomy (NCBI): domain Eukaryota; kingdom Metazoa; phylum Chordata; class Actinopteri; order Cichliformes; family Cichlidae; genus Pterophyllum; species Pterophyllum scalare. The sequence continues at coordinate 102,593 of JAMQGT020007722.1, read as the reverse complement.
GTGAAAGAGGGAACAGTGGAGGGTGTGTTGGAGTGAGAGAGAGAGAGAGAGAGAGAGAGAGAGAGAGAGAGAGAGAGAGAGCGAGAGAGAGAGACTGGGCGCGCATGTCCAGTTCTTCCATGCAGCCTGTTATCCCAGCTCGCCAATCATTCTACGAGTTTCCCCTACTCTTTCTCTCTCCCTGTCTTCACATGTGCACCGGACCCACAGCGTTCTCTTGAGTGGACACTGCAGGGAAAGAACCGACCGAAACCACCATGGAATAGGAATACTACCCGGGAAACGGGGGAAAATTAAACCTTTCTTATCTTCTTCTCTTTCCCCCCTCCTTTTTTTTCTGGCGCCTTTCTGTCTTTTCGCATCTTCCCCCTCTCCCTCGATGTCTCTCAACAGTTTCTGAGGGGACTGAATGAAAGAAAAATGAGGATTATCATTTTTTCTTGGCACTTTCTCGGGTGTATTCCGCCCTTTGGGGGCTGGCGACAGGGGCTTTCCCCAGCTCAGTGCAGATAGGTGAGTTGGAGGATTACTGATTTTACGCACGGACACTCAGATCAGACACGCTACATGGTATTTTAGTGGATTTTTAGCGGACAGTAGTCACTGTGAAAAAAAAGGAGTACGAGGACCCTCCAAACCATAAGACACTGTAAAACACGAGAAATTTACTTAAGAATGATGGAACAGAAGAACACATAACTACAGAAAAATTTCCTCTGTGGTGCAGCCTTTCTCACTTTTTTTAAATCCAAGATAATTTGCAGCTGGGTTGTGACTCATATGGTTAATAAATGCGCACAAACGCTTTCACTCTGCCTGTCCTACTGTATTTGCGTGTATTTTAAAAGCTGTTCAGGGCTCATGAATGTTTCAGCGAGCTTTGTTCCCTTCTAGTCTTCTTCAGTGTTTAGACACTGCAGTATTCTCTCTCACACACACACTCACTCTCTCTCTATCTGCCCTTTTCTAGTTACCCCGTGTCAGTGCGGGATGTGCCTGTATTTCAAACCATTTAATAGATCTGAGATGAAGTTAACTAAATCTGAATCATGGGTTTGCTCATGTGGATGACACATGCATGGAATCTCTTTCTCCCCTTCATTTCTTCACATACACACATTCAGTCTGGCATGTGTGTGATAATGAATGCACTGCATCACTCCTTGTGGGGGCAGCTGGGAGGTCCTATAATGAGATTCGGCTCCTTGACTCTGTCTCTACAGCTGCCAATAAACTTAACGTGCTTAATATTTTCTGTTTTTTCATACACAAACACACACATATTTGCACTGATGTTCAAGCATGGATGTGTACACTTAGACTGTGCATATACAATTATATTAATGCACACTTGGTGTATTGTATGCATCTGAGCACTTACAAATGTTAAGCATGCAAAAACACATGCTCAGACTGAACATGCTTGTATGCCTCTACGTACTGTATAAAGCATACACGATCATGCTGAAGCACACATGCGGTCTTCCCTTCCCTCCCACTGGCCAGCCTCCTTGAACACTCCAATATACATACATGATCATCCACTTGGCTCTCTGGCTCACTTGAGAAGTCATTTGCATATCTCTGCATTGCACACAAGTGTAATGCCAGTGGAAGAACTGTCCAGACTATTTCTTTTTACGCATATATATGTGTGTGAGAGAGAGTGAGACAAAGTAGGATGAAGATGAGAATATTTGTAAAAATTGTCTTTGAGAACCTGCTGCAATGATGTCCTAATGTCGTTTAAGTACATGTTAAGTGTGTGTGCTCTCAGGTGGAATTCAACCCATAACTAAAATATATTTTCATCTTTGGACAAGACATTTTGAATTTTTGATCATAAGCACTACAAGAATTCAGGTTTTGGTGAATTTTCTCTGTTTATACAATATAATTTCTTGTCAAATTTGCACACTTCCCACACATATTCCAGCTGTAAAGTCTCTGTGTGTATAAACGTATGTCTTAATATTTAGCTGATGTTGCTGATTTATATCTGGGCCTCATATAAAGAAGAAATGCACAGAAAGAGAGTGAACCTGGAGCATTAAAGAGACACATGCAGCCACATGGATAAGTGACATGTTATGTAGTGATAATTGCTTCATTCAATATGCTCTGCCTCCCAACTCCTCCCCTGTCATCCCTCTCTCAACACCCCTTCTCCTCTCTCTCCTCTCTCTCTCCCTCTCTCTCTCTCTCTCTCTCTCTCTAAAAGCAATGTCAAGACTTCACAGTCTGCTAGTGTAATCCAATTCAGTTCACTTAAGCCTGACTCAGTTTAAACTAATTTGCATCAGTTTATTTCAATTCATAAAGTTAAGAAGAATTAATTTATGTGATTATTGAATCACAAATTTCAAATCTATTGATAATGCAGATATTCACAGCAGTAACACAACGGTTTGCTTAGCTTGAAATGAAAATGCAGATTTTCTCTAATGAAACAAATTCTGATCATGAGCATGATAATTTATACATTTTTCCCCCAAAGTTAACATTTTAAAAGTTCCTAGTTATGTTTGGAAACAATTGGCCTGCTTCAGAACCCCTTGGAACTTTGCAAGGCAAGGGGATTCTTACAAGATAGCTGAACCAGCTTGGATCTATAGATGCCTTACAAGGAACTACTGGCCAGTAAGCTCACAGTTACAGCTGTGTTTAGGTATGAAATTAGACTATTTGTCCAATCACTTGCTGCATATTTTAAAAATATAAGAAAGTGATTGCCTGTGAATTCCTTTCATACATACAATTTCCTTATAAAAACAGCAAGAACTATCTAACACAAGAAAAAACTGCTCCTCAGGTTGTGGCTTTTTTTATCTTCTGACTGCCAAGTACTTTTTGAAAGGGTAATACTACTTACATTTCTAACAGTTTACGAGCATAACATTCCAGATGGTTCTGTCGAACAAACTGCCTTGCTCAGCAGGTGCCATAAGCATTGTCTCTTTTCAACGGCATATATTTTGTCCTGTCTCTCTCCCCTCAGCCACTGCTCGTGGCAGTGGACTGCCCCTCCCTGAGCCTGGTTCTGCTGGAGGTTTCTTCCTGTTAAAAGGGAGTTTTTCCTTCCCACTGTCACCAAGTGCTTGCTCATAGGGCATTGTTTTGACTGTTGGGCTTTCTCTGTAAATATTGTAAGCACCATGGATAAAGTTTGTACTATAAAATTGAATTGAATAAGCCAATGTAATTTAGTCCAAGAATTTTAACTTTTTTGTAGCAAATTTTGTATCAAACATAAAATACTATTCACCTGAACCTATTTTTTAGATATATTCTTTAAAACATGTCTGGGAGGGATTTGTAAATGTTATGTCAAGGTTATTTTACAAGTCCTCCAACAAAACTTGGATGAAATTGCACAAAGGACAGTTTACATCTAAAGTGCTGAACAAGCTCACAGAAGGAAGCATGTTGGGGGGAGGTGGCATAAAGATGACTTATATTTTTTACATTCACTCACACATGGTTTGATTAAAATGAAAAAACTACTTAGTACAATTTTAAACTCATGTTTGGTAGATTTCCAGGCTCCCAAGTTCCGCTCCATCTAATAGTGAAACTGGTGCATGATTTAGTTATTCTCTAGATATACAGTGGGGAAAAAAGTTTTTAAAAAAACCCCACTAAGTATACTCTTATTGTTTCCATGGGAATTAAGAGGACAAGTAGCAGCCAGGAGCTGCTAATTAAATGTGCTTGAATTAAATGATCATCAGCAAGTGAGAGTACTATAAAATCAGGGGTTCTGGCAGTTGGCACAATGTCACAAAGAGTGGACCTCTCAGAAATTTCACCCCGAGGCCAGACTGCATAATAGCTGGAGAAACTGCAAAAAGAAAACCCTAAACCAACCAATCAAACAAACAAAAACAAATCAGAACAGAGAAATACACCTCATACTCTACAGGCTTCGGTTAGCATCTTAAGTTTATTACAATACAATTAGAAAAAGACCGAACAAGTATCGCTTTATTGTTGCTATAAAGCATTTTCTCTTTAAAAGAAGAACATGACAACACAGCTTAGGTTTGCAAAGTTGTATCTAAACAAATTACAAGACTTCTGAAACAAAATGTCCTCTGGACAGACAAGACCAAAGTGGAGATGTTTGGCTATTATAGCATAATCCTCAGCATAGCATCATATTTGATAAAAACAAAAACAAACAAACAAAAAAAACAACAAAAAAAAACACAGCATATCAGCACAAACACCTCATACCAACTGTCAAGCTCAGTGATGAAGGGGTGATGATTTGGGCTTGTTTTGCAGCCACAGAGGTCTATAAACTCCTCTGTATATCAAAGTATTCTAGAGTCAAATGTGAGGCAATCTGTCCTACAGCTAAAAAATCTTGGCTGAAATTGGATCATGCAACAGGACAATTTTGTTTTTTACTCTTTTCATACAACTACCTTTACTGTTTCTTATTACCTCTTCTTCCCCTCTCAATCATTGAACTGCATGGGGGGATGCTCTCATTTTTAAAAGTCAGTGGCTTTCGGCACTTGACCACCCATCACCCTCATCTGTGGTTTTTCATGGCCTGTTCGCCTCCTTTTTATTTGACTGACCCTTTTTGATCTATTTTCTTTTATGTCTTCTCAGACTCATTATCTCTTCGATGGCTTTCCCGACAGCTCAGTTGTTTCTCTTTCTTCTCTTTTCCTCTCCATCTCTCTGTCTTTCTCAGATTTCATCAAGGCAATCTGCAGTGTGAGCCTCCACAAATGTGATGGTATTCATGTTTGTGTGCGTGAGACAACGCGAGGATGTGCTAAAAGACAAATTACCTTTTATAACAAAGCTAATGAAGATCTTAGCTATCTTCTCACTTCTCCCCTCCTCTGTTTTTCTCTGCCCTCCCCATTTATATTTTGTTTCCCTCATTACTCTTCTACCTGTCACTCTCCCTCTTTCACCACTTTTTTCAACCGACCTCTCTCCGCCTTACAATAACTCACTTCCTTTCTTTTCAGTCATGTTTCTTACCTCCTTGGCCTCTCTCTTCTTTCTTTGTCCCTCTCTCTAGGTGGATTGTTCATTAGGAATACTGATCAGGAGTATACAGCTTTTCAACTAGCTATCTTCCTTCACAACACCAGCCCTAATGCTACAGAAGCTCCCTTTAACCTGGTTCCACACGTGGACAACATAGAGACCGCCAACAGCTTTGCAGTCACCAATGCATGTAAGTACTTAGCCGGTTGCAACACATGCATACAGTATGTTCTCCCCTTCTCTTTCTCTCCATCTCTATTGTCCCTCTTCATGTTGTTTCTTCAGTTTGTAGCTAATCTGTCTTTATTGTTTTAGATAAATATTTGTTTAAATAGTGTCTCAATTTGTCCAAAGGCTCAGACTGTAGCCTTATTATTTTGTAATGCAGGGAACAGCAGCTGAATGGTGGATTTTGTTTGGAGCTGGGTTTTTTTTGTAAAATATTGCAAATTGCTGCTTTGAAGACATTGTAAAATAAAATGCAACAGTCATAAATACTAAAGTCATTGCTGTGTAGCATTTTGAAGCACTGTCAAGTGGTTAATTCTGTTGGCAATTCTTACTCAGACTGATTTTTCCTTTTGCTTCCCTTCACATTATCACTCCCATCTGTAAAAAGATAACATAACCCATCACAAAAATATTGCAGTCTGTTACAAGTATAAAATTAGTCTGGGAACTGTTGCAGACAGTGTTTAATCATGGGTTCTTTGTGCTCAGAACAGAGGGGAACAGTTGGTGCCTGTGTCCTCTCTGATCTTTTGAAAGATGACAGCTAATCTTTCACCATCCCTGTCTGTTCTTGGGGGATGACATCTAATCCTTTACACTCCCTGTCGACCTGGAAGCCTACAAGATAGATTCTACGATGTTTGCTCTGGCAAGTTACTGTTAACAAGGCGATATAGGCAGCTAGTTGGCGACAGGTCAAAACTGCTGCACATGATGCAGGTGTCTGTGTGTTTTTCATAGAGAAGCACCACATGCAGTTTCTTTGGCGGAGTTTTCCAGAATACAATTTTCTTTCTAAGAACTGTAAGTGACAGAATATACAAGTAAAAATCAACTTTTCTTCAAAGCAAAATGTTCTTTACATAATGAAATAAATGATGAAACTTTACAATTTTCCCTAGACTGCAGTAAGTTACAGGATCTTTGATCGTATAAGGAGCTGAAAATAAAGTACTCTGCTACTGGAAAGAGGAGCTGAAAAATGAACCGCTGGCATATTTTACAATACTGAACATAATCAGGTGCAACAGGTTTATATAATAAAACAGTTAATTACATCATTTTTCTAATATGTTTATAACCTCAACAGATTGCTGGACATCCACACTTTTCCCTTTTTCACTCATCTCCATAACTGCTTTGATCCTTTGTTCGTCCTTTGCTTTAGCCACTTTTCCTTTGTTAGCTTTTTGTTACAAATTTGAATATTAGACAAATAAAAGAAATGCAAAACTAAGTTTTTAAATGATCTATCTACCTCATCTAATTGTCCCTTAAACCTAATAATTGGTTGTGCAACTTTTGACAGCAAAAACTGCAATCAAGTGTTAGGAATTCGAGCCATTCAGAAGTGGACTTGCTGGTGCGTTTTGGTTAAACTTTTGTCTCATCAGTCCAATAGGGAATTAAACATTTTAAAAATGGTCATTTACCATTTGCAGTTTAGGTTTTAGTTTAGGTTTATTTTTAATTACTAAAACAATCAATTTCTACTTATCCAATTTTGTTTTCCCACACAGATCAGCAGTGTTTTTTATAACTTTATTCTTTCAGTCTGACTTGTGCCACATCCCTTGTTCTGCCACCTGTTGCAAACAGTCTAGTTTAATAAATATGAGCTAAGTAATTACATCATCCTTCTTCCTGTTTCATGTCATATGACTACCAGATGTCCTTACTTACGAATGTCTGTGTATTTTGTACGATAATCATTTAGTTATTTGTTTTCTACAAGCCTCAATTTCAGTTAGTTGTGTGCCTGCGCTTGTTTACAGTATGAGTGTTTGCAATTGCATGTTTGAGTGTGTTTTGTGCCAGTGTTTGAGGGGGGATAAAGCTTCATTGATATTCTCAGTGAGCTGAATCTAGACAGTGGGTGAGTCTGATAAAGCACAAAAGTGAAAAATTTAAGTAGAAATATTTTTTAATCATTTAAACATCTGTCAAAACTTTTGCAAAGCGTGACTGTGGATGTGAATATAATGCCAAAAGCTGTTTTTCTCTCAAGGGCATCATCACATCACATTCCGTCACTAATACAGCTCTAAGGTCCATCCATCCCATTTTAGGGAAATCCTCAAGAAACTGTGTTCTAATGTTTTACCTCCTTATCTCATTAAGCTTTAACAAATTGACCGCTAGGGTTATTAACTAGGTGCTGCGAACAAAATCAATATAGTATTTCACAACAATGCAGAGCTTGTCTTCACAGTATTATATCAATTTGTTTTCCAGGAACAAATAAATGCTTCAGAATCTGAAATGTTTAGAATATCACCTGACAATAGTTTTCTGTTTTGTTACATGGGTAAAATGAATTTAAAGATTCAATATCCTCCGAAGGATATAACTCCGATTCAACTGAGTCAAATTCCAGTTACATTTAATCATAAATCAAAAGTGTGTAATGCAATTTCCAAGTTTATTTGTACACTCTGCATCACAGAGCCACGTAACTGGATAGATTAGTTAATACAATTTACAATGACTGGAAAATTAATAGTCCATCTACTTCCTCCCAACCATAGATTCCATCACACGCTGCAGCTATTCCTGTCCATTGTTAGACTGAGTGAGTGAGTGGGATGGTGCACAATAAATAAACATCAGGTTGCATTCTTACAAAGTAAAGGGAGGAGTGTGAATTTATTAATCCGAGAAAAAGGTATAATCGATTAGCATGCACGTACATAAGCCTTCCTGACTTAGTAACCATCAGAAACCTTGTTCTACCATAAAAAATGCGGAGATTTGAGACTGAATATTTCAGTGTAAATATTATATGGTTGCTCAATGAAGAGCTAAAATAATATGATATAGAATTTTATGTGATACTGTCAGAGTGGATTATTCTATCTCAGTGTGTTAGCCCTGGGATAGACTAGTGACCTGTCCAGGGTGTACCCTGCCTCTCTTCCCATGGCAGCTGGAATAGGCCCCAGCCCCAACCCCCACCCACATGACCCTGAATTGAATGGCGACAGGGAAGTGAAGGTTTTGTAAAGTAAAACATCTGCAAACGTCACACCTCTGCTATCCAGTAGCTAAAGACGCATTCACTCTCAACTGAAAATATCAAACGCCTCATGGTGGCTGAAAATCCAGGTTCTCTCTAAAGTTATTCAGATTCATTCTCTGGATTCCATTGATGATGTTGGAACTAAGTTCATGGGAATTCACATTTGTAAACCAGAAATCAACAAGCAGACTGTTGTGCTGGCTGACGTGTTCCTTCAGTGCTATGAACACTGCCGCTGAAGTTTATTTCCAGTGAATCATATGTATGCCTTTCTCTTACAAGTGTATAAACACACACACACACATAGAAATGCACAGATATTGGCAAGAGGAGGCTCTTTTATGTCAACCATCAGCTCCTTCTCTCTCTTACTCTCTCCACATAACAAGCAGAGCCACTTCTTTCTCTCTGCACTTATTCCTCTGTCTCACTTTCTTGCCCACTCTTTTCATTTCTGTTCCGTCTCTCCCTCTCACCTTTGCCGGTTTCCACTTCGCTGTCTCTTCCCTCCTTGTCTTTCCATCTCCTCAGACTCTTCCTCTCCATTGCGTTTTACCGTGCCTATCCTCTGCACAGGCGTGGCGAATGGATCTCTAAATTAATCCTTGACTTTTGCTCCGGGTGGTGAGCAACACTCCGAATTTGAATAGGGAATTCTGTCTCTGACCTTGGCTAGTTCCTCTCTATTCTAGTATTCGTAAAGTGTGAATGGATCATGAAAATGCTTGGTCCCCATCACATCCCCTGTTCAGCAAGGAATACAAATCATTTTCTTGTACCATTGTCACACATCCATAAATCCTTGTCTGCAGTCAGTCTTTGTATTTCTGTCCATATCTGCATGTATATCTGTATAGGATGTGAATTTGTCTTACTTTGTTAAAGCTGTATGTATTTTTTGCATTAATGTGCCCCGCATGGAGCGACCACACTACTCCACTGGGCTAACAGCTGCATCTCTTTTCATGGGTTTTATTGAAATCAAGCATATGGATTAGCATGATCAAAGGCTGCAGTTAATGTGTGTGTGTGTGTGTGTGTGTGTGTGTGTGTGTGTGTGTGTGTGTGTGTGTGTGTGTGTGTGTGTGTGTGTGTGTGTGTGTGTATGTGTGTGTGCGTCAATAAACCTGTGCATCACTGAGGTGCGTGACTGTGTATGTATAAAAAACAAAACAATCCACTGAGACAGAGTGTGATGAAGATAGTCAGAGAGTGATAAGGTGCATTAGGGACAGAGACGGAAGAAATTGAGAGGAAAGGATTTGTAACAATAGGCTGGTTATGCCTGGTTTGTGATGTCAAAGCTTAAAGGCATAATGATAAGTCATGGCTGTAAGTGTGATTCTATTCTATTCTATTCTATTCTATTCATTCCTGCACAGCTCTAAGGGTGATTTGGTGGGATGTGTGGTTCTGTGTGGTTTGGCTGTTTGATTATTGCTGCAATGCATGACCTCATTTGCCATCTAAAGTTAATATAGATTGTCCCTATAGTCAATTATTCACAAATCAATAATTGACCGTCAAAGATTGGGCTTACATGCTGGCTGCACCTGATTATCTCAGCAGCCTTCCTGAGTCAAACGGTTAGAGTCAGAATCTCCTTGATGTGTCCGTCTCGTTTTGTTCCCAAACGAACCAACTGAGAGATGTGGTGGCAATTAGTCGTCTAAATTAAGTAATGATTTTTCACCTGCACATTACAAAAACCAGTGTTCACATTATCATTTGTTACATTTGGATCTCACTAAGGATCGCAATAAGGTATATGAAAATATTATGAAAATGTTTACACACTGGTGCAGCCTTAGCGCTGATACCAGCAGTGGTTCCACTTTTAGAATAAATTTCACAGTAACAGCATAAAGTGCCTCAGTAGGATGGAAGCTGTGCCTTGACATTGATTCAACAAGCTTCTGGACATTTGGTGGAGTGATGAAACATCAAATATGGTCCCTTATTTTGTATTTTTAAGATATGGTGGGGAGGGCTGTCTAATAAGTCAAATCCCTCAGCTTTTCAGTTGGTTTGAGATTTGGTAAGTACAAAAGCCATATTAAATTATTCACATCATTCTCATATTCATCAAACTATTCAGTGACCCATGGTGCCCCATCAGTAGCGGCACTGCTGTTCTAGAAGAGACCACTCCCACTGTAATTTGAATGTGTTATAGGATACAGGTCAGCACTCAGGACAATTTTTAAACTTATCCGTAGTGATGGATCCCTGTAAAGGTGCTAGTGGACCCAGGTTTGGCTGGTGCGTCTGCTTTTTTTAGTGTCGTCTGGTGCAAGACATCCTTTTTTGATTGTCAAAGTGTTCCCTTACATGAAAAAAAAGTGTTGAAAAAGAGTTGTCTCCTTTTCAGTACTACATTTCTTGTAAAAACATCTCTGCTGCAAACCTTATGCTCTGCACAGCTGCTGCTCTGTATGAATAAATAAACAGAAATACCGCAGTTGTAGATTACAGAATTCTCCCACAAAAAAAAATCATGATGGTGCCTGCATGTAACTTTTTCAAGCAATATTTCACGTCAAAGTAAATGAAAGGATATGATGCAAATCTGTCATAGAAATGTACAAGTGAACTCATACGTCAGGCAACAGCAAGTGACTGGTAGCTTTAAAATGATTGCAAGTGTAATTGCCAAGGCTCCAGTTAGCTCAGGTTGGTTGATATCATTTCTGTCAACAGCTCTCAGTGCTGCTGTTTTTCAGGGGCTTGTTTCCAACATGATTCTTTAAAGATGCCAGGTGGAAAGCAGCCTGATTTTCTCTTATTGACAATAAAATTACTGGTACGCTGCACTGATTTAGCTGGCGATTGCAATAGTGTTGATACACCGATGACAATAAAAACACGTGAGCTCTGTGTGTATGCATGTAGCCACACACTTCAAAAGAGTTCATCAGTGTTTAAGTTTTCTCTGCATATCCAGGCTCAGAGCTTTGATTAAATAGATTCCTGGAACAGATGGCTACAACTCAGCACCACCCACCCACACACACATAAATAAAAATTTTTACACAGTCTTTCTGACACACATTGATTTCCCAACTTGTTCACTTATATACAGCGTTTCTCTGTGCTTTTACCTCACTTACTTCCTTCAGTAAATCACTCAGTCATCTTATAGATGATTTGAGTGGCTCAATAATGGCACTGAACCATCATTTTTATTGGTGATGTTTTGCATGGTTAGATGTCTTCTTAATGACCACACCAGGGAAAAAAGACTGAGATCATATCTGAAACCCTGGCCAAGCCAGGAGATTGGCTTTGCAGCAAGCCTGCATTTATTCATGTTACTTGTGCTGGCTCATTCTGATTGTGCTGATGTTCTCATAGCACCATGAATGCTTTCTCCTGGTATCCAGATACAATGTCAAGTTTATTGCTAACACTGTGGTGATAATTTCATTTAAACATCACAGGACGGTTCCCTGAAGCATTATTTTGTTTGCTACCAGTTTGTAATAAATGTATATTTTAAATATTTTGTCCTGAGTTAATATCAGTTTTTGTTACTAGAATTTATTGTGATGATACATTAGTGAAGAACAGCACAGCACTGTACAACTCATGCAACACTGTACTTGGTATAGTGCTGTGAGTCCTGAGGCTGTGAGTTACAGCGTGTGATGACAAAATTCTGTGAACAGGTCTACAAAGATTGAAACCCTTACCTGATATTTTGGCTTAAGATCATCTTCTTATGAAGTTCCAGACAAATTTCACACACTACACAATTCAGTTTGGTATCTCTCCTGAGAAATCTTAACATTAGAATCCAGCACTGACAGTCTCAACTCTGGGGGGAGGAATTCATAGCTTGGTGTTGGTCCAAACCTGACCCACTGCCTTCAGACATTGAAGTGGACTCTCCTGCTCAAAAAGGCTCAGTTTTAGCTGGAGATCCTCATTCTTCACACACAGTCTGGGTCCATTTGAAAGTGATGTTAATGTTAGCACACAGGTTTGAGGCCCAGGTGAAGCTCTAGAGTCCAAAGTGCAACAAATGCAAATGGCACTTCTATTAACTGTCATACTGGCCCTAACCAAATTTATAACAGGTAATTGATTGGTCTAATTTCACTAGTTTTCATTTGCTATGCTTAGAGAAATTCTCTTACATTTCACTCGACATTGGTAGCTATGAATTCTACTGACTCAAAATTAAAATTTAATTAACTGATTTTGACGTTAAATAACAGCTGTAACACAGTGGGTTACATTCACCATGTGTATCAGTGATGATGCGATCTAAACTGACTATATTTCACTCATAGTTGACCTGTGAATAGTCAGCTGTGCATGGATCACAGTGAGGTCAAAAGATTTTGGCGCTCATTTGTGTGAGCAGCTGTGCTGTTCACTGTTGCAAGTTGATGCGTATAATATACTGACATAAAACAGGAGGAGTTCAGTGAGTATTCAGTGCATTTTAAGCCAGTTTATAACTGAATTTCAGTGAGGAGAGACTGTTCGGAAGGAAAAAGTGAACATGAAAAATCTGAGTATTTTTGGTATTTAGATGCCAATGAATCATAAAGCTAAATCCCAGATGAAGAGAGTTTGACTGCACCCCAGGGTGTCTAGAGACTGGATATAAGCGGGTGGCTGAGAGAAATTTCAGTGCAACACCATAGAAAACCCAGATGAGATGGAGAGGAGCACGATAGACAGCCTTAATAGACAGAGCAACAGGTCAGAATGATTTTAGAGAACAGGGAAAACTGAGGGCTCAGGGGAGGAGTGACATAGAAAGGTTTGAATATGATTAAATTGATATGGGAAAATGTGAGTAATAAATAAAACAAAGAGGAATGGAGACTGAACGTGAGCATGAAAGTCACATCTCCCTTTCAAAAACAGTTGCATTTTGTAGTGCAGATACTGAAAATATATATATATATATATTTCTTTTCTATTTTTAATAACCCTTGATGACCAGATGCTGAACATGTAGCACACTGTAAGTTTTGTGTTACTATGGCCTCAGCAGTGATTACCAAAATGTAAGTAATATCATTAGATCATGCAGTGTGCTGCAATGATTCAGCATATTGCCACAGGTAATCTGATTTTATTTAGTGGTACAATAAAACACGCAATCTCTCAGCGTTTTTAACTTATTTAATTAAAAAGCCCACTTTTAGGGAGTACAACTCACATCTTGCTACATTAGTGAGATCGGCTCTAATGGCAGTAAATTCTGTCTCCACCAAAGTTACACTATATTGCCAAAAATATTCGCTCATCTGCCTTCACATTCATATGAATTTGAGTGACATCCTATTCTGAATCCACAGATTTTTAATATGATGTCAGCCCACCCTTTGCAGCTCAGTCGGCTTCAACTCTTCTAGGAAGGCTTTCCACAAGGTTTAGCAGTGTGTTTATGGAGATTTTTGACCATTCTTCCAGAAGCACATTTGTGAGTTCAGACACTGATGTTGGACAACATAGCCTGGCTCGCAGTCCCTGCACTAATTCATCCCAAAGGTGTTCTACTGGGTTGAGGTCAGGACTCTGTGCAGGCTAGTCAAGTTCATCCGCACCAAACTCACTCATCCATGTCTTTATGGACCTTGCTTTGCGCAGTCATGTTGGAACAGGAAAGGGCCATCCCCAAACTGTTCCCACAATGTTATGCACATGAAATTGTCCAAAATTTCTTGGCAGACAAGTACTGTTCTCCTGGCAACTGCCAAACCCAGACTCATCCATCAGATTGCCAGATTGAGAAGCATGATTTGTCACTCCAGACAACACATCTCCATTGTTCTAGAGTCCAGTGGCTGCGTGTTTTACACCACTGCATCCAACACTTTGCTTTACAATTGGTGATGCACAGCATGGATGCAGCTGCTCAGCCATGGAAACCCATAACATAAAGCTCTCTGCCCACTGTTCTTGAGCTAATCTGAAGGCCACATGAAGTTTGGAGGTCTTTAGCAATTAACTCTGCAGATAGTTGGTGACCTCTGTGCACAGTGCCTCCACATCCACTGATTTTACATGGCTGGGGCCTTTCTCTGTGGAGTTTGTATGTTCTCCCCATGTCTGCATAGGTTCTCTCCCACAGTCTAAAGACATACACGAGTTAGGTTAACCTGTGACTGTAAATTAGCCTTAGGCGTGAGTGTGAGCAGTTATCAGTCTCTCTGTGTTAGCCCTGCAAAAGATTGGTGACCTGTCCAGAGTGTGCCCTGCTTCTGGCCTCTCAGTGATGCCCTGCATTGGATAAGTGGAAAAGGGTGGATGGATTGTGATGGTAAATGGCCTGGTACCTTTATAGCTTTTTTGTACTCAATTTGGGCGCTCAAAAAGCTTTCTTACTACAACCCTCATTCACCCATTCAGACACAAGTGCTTTTTTCTATGTCTAAGAACTTAATAGAACCTAATGTTCACACACTCACATGCCAATGGATGCATCGAGGGCAACTCGGGGTTTAGTATCTCACCCAAGGACACTTCGACATACAGGTTGGAGGAGCCAAGGGTACAACCACCATCCTTCTGATTGGATGGATGGATGGATGGGGTCTTTGTGTCATTGCTATCTTAACTTTTTATAGGACATATGCAGTTATGATGTTCCCTAAAAATGCCTCTCAGCACATTCCATAATTGTGACAGTTGCTTGTGTATCTGTGTAAGAAAGAAAAAGCAAGGCTGGGATTTGTGGTAGACAATGTATAGAAACAATATATTCCTTATCTGACATGAAAGTATTTTGTTATTAAAGTGAAAAGGGGACAATGGTGCCACATTTAAGGAGTCATACTGATGCTAAAGCTGAACTGAAATTCATATTAATGAAATTCTTTTTTTGTGGGTCTGCAGTACCTTGAGGCAAGATGAGACACTGTGCAACATTCGTGTTGCAGGTTTTGCAGTCTACCAACCAAACAGTTGAGTTAAATCCTCCCACAACGTACTGCAGTATTCTTTTGTTGTTTACTTCTTGTTCAGACAAGTGATGTGAAAGCAGCAATGAGAAAAATATTTCAATTAACTGTGGTTAGGCAGAGAACATCAATCAGGTGCATGGACCTTTTTTTTCCCGTCTTTTTTTTTTGTGGATATGATTTGTGGGTCAGCAGTGTATTCTCCTGCCGTTTTGTTCAAGCCCGGGTAGTAATGAAGAGTGAATAATATTATTAGACCGTGCAGTATGTCTCAGTGAATAGCAATGTTCCCTCCAGGTAATCTGACTTCTCTCGGATGAAAGGCCGACTGTGTCTCTTAAACACACACACTGACCCACACCTACACACTTGTATGCACTCACACAGTTAAGAGCCTCAACTGCCTCTATCTGTCTAATGTGTTTCATTAAGATCTCTATTTTCCCAGTAGGCATGATAGCTATGCTGTAAACAGGAAAAAAATGTCTGTTTCCTCTGTGTTTGTTTTCCACGCTCTGGCGTTTGGAAGATGAAAAGCTGGAGAAGAGATGACAGAGGATTTTAAGTGTTACGCGTCGCCTTAGCAAAACACAGGGGTGTTTATACTGAATGGAGACATGTTCGCAGTAATTGTCTGTGACGTCTTTCTGTTGTTCTTCACTTTCTCTGCTTCACTGCTGTTGTTTTCATGTTCTGATCAAAGGATTTCCATTTGTCGACTTTCTTCTCTTCCTCTCACTTTGCTTTTCTTCCATCATGAAAGTCCGTACTATACACATTTGGACATAATTACCAATGTAAACACAGTGCATTTTTGTTGCCTTGATAATCTTTTTAATCTTCTTTCATTTTCCTCTTTTTCCATTTTCACTAAGACATGGTTTCACCTCACATTTACACTTCCTATTTTTTCCTCTCTCACTTTCTATTTCTCTCTCACGACATCCTCTGTCTGTCATTACTCTCATTACTCATTAGCTGTTAAAAGGCTTTTGGTGTCAGACAAAAGCTGTGATGTGTCTGTAGTGTGTTTATCTCAACTCAAGCTGACGCCTTAGCTGCTAAAGCCCACACTGAACCTACACCTACGTTTTCACATCATCTGTCACCTGCCACAAACTGGAACCTGGAAACTAAGAAAAACTGCAATATTTTGTAAGATGTTTATTTTATAAAGCATCATTTTACCGTAAATACTGTGATATATAAAATAAAGTATTCATTTTTTTATATCACACACACACACAAACACACACACACACACACACACACACACACACACACACACACACACACACACACACACACACAGACCAAGAACTTCCTGAGACCCACATGTGTGTGTTTGTTTCCATGGATTTATGGTGTGGATGAAAGGAAGGGCATTAGTTAATATTGATGAGTGCTGCCACTCAGCTCTTCTCACTGAAGCTCACTTAGAGATGAGAGACATGACCTTTACACATGCGCAAGCACATACACACACACACACACACACACACCAATGTGTGATTCTTCAATGATACACTAACATTCACAGATACACACAAAACTATGTTTTTGAAGCTGAACTAGTTGCATCCCTAAATTTTTCCCACTCTCACTGTTAATGGTGAAACTTAGAGAGAGAGAGAGAGAGAGAAAGAGAGAGAGAAAGAGTGTGTGTGTGTGTGTGTTTGAGAAAACATGAGTGCTGCTGTCTGCATCAGTTAAAACCATGTTTCCTCATCTAGGATACTCTAACCTCAAGGCCAGTGTCGGCCTTGAACCAATTCATTGCTAATGGCCCTTTGGTATTCTGCTAGGGTAACAGATTTCTAGGTAACCAGCAGGTAATTCATCACACTTACAAATAGGAAGAGGCAAAGTAGGATGCAAGAAAGCTATTAAACTGATCAGAGGACAGAGAAAGCCTCTCATGGAAGTAAAGGAAAACCATTAATTATGCACTCTCTGCTGATTATCATAGGGACAAATACACATACAGTATGCACATATGCACACAAACACATGCACACAGGCACACACACACACACACACACACACACTTTGCAATTGAGTAAAAGCAAGTCATCTTACCTTCATACTATAGAAAGACAACTACAGTGCATGCTTGGACTTGTTGATTGTGTGTTCACTGACCTTAGAGGTCAGTTCTTTTTCTGACAGCATTAGTATTTATCTCCTTAAATCTCAGTGGTTTACCTGTGTGTGTTCGTGTGCTTGTGTCTGTGTACATGTGTGTGTGAGAACAGGAAAGATGTGCCTGTGTTTCAAAAGTCACATCACAGTTTGCCCACTCACATTCTGGCTCTTCTGTCTGAGGTAGTGGAGTGCATCAAATAACATGCAGACACACACGCGCAATCGATCTGGCCCTTCAAACAGTCACCGTGATGGATGGCCACTCCCCTGCTTCTATTTTTACGCTGGAGCACTCTGTGTGTCTGTCTTCTTCTTTTCACAATTACACAAACATAAAGAAAATCCCCGTGTCATCAATACAAACTTGTCTGTAGGAGTGTACTGAGACGGTATGTGTGATAGTCTGCATCCTTGAAACTGGCGTTTCTTTTACACCCTGGTTGCAGCCCAGCAGGATTTTCCTGGCTGAACCAAAGGCAGGCTTCTGACTCTTTTACTTATGAAGCAGAAGTTAGGCACAGCACCACATGGCAAAACTCACTGCCTCACATGGAGGTTCTTTTGGAGTGTTTCCTTTTCTAATCATAACGAAACATATCAAAGAAAGCCCAAGTGAAACACAGATGCAGACTATTGTGGTGCTTGGAGTTGTGGTTTTAATGCTTCAGAATGTGTTGCAGTGTGCGTGTGCTCCAGCTTGTGAGCACATTAGAAATAGAGAGGGATGTTTAAACCACTAAATTTACAAACACATTACATCAGCATATTGACCACTAACCATAGCAAACACCTTATCAATAAATAAGGATGAATGAAGAAGCACCATTTAAGCAAATTCAATTCAAAACACAAGGCAAAGGAGTGTATTTTTAGCTACTGTTTTGAAGGCAAATATTATGCCTTTTGCCACACCGCTACAGTTACTTATTAGTACTTTGCAAATTAAAGATTCTGGACATGGATTTTTTTTTTTTTTGGTGGGTCTATAGGTACATGACACTGCATGTGATAGGTTTAAAAAAAAAAATTGAATCCGAACTGGCACATAATTTAGACCTGTCACTCTGGACCACAAGGCAAACTTAAGCAGGACTGGTTTTTGGAGTGCAATTTCTACGCACCCAGAAAGTTCTGACAAAAGGTCTAATTAGTTAACATGAGATAAAATACATTTATGGGTGTAATATGGGTGCACAAAGACCTAAAAAAGAAATTTCTGCTCTAAATTCTGTACAGTAATTGCTTAATGTAAAACATTAAAAAGCCGCACAAGTTCCAAATAGTAAAAAAAGAGCAATAATACATCAAAGCTTCAGCATACTTTTGAGATTGTAGATTTATTTTTTGTAATTATTCTGTAACCTTTATGTGCCATTTTGAATTCATGATATAGTTTTTTATCCTGTGGTATTTTTAGCAATACCTGAAGAACATCTGAATACTTTGGCCATTATGCTTTTGCTACTGATGACATTGGTTACAGTTACTGCCCACCAAACAAAATTTCTTCTCTGCTGACATACACTCACTGGATACATATAAGGAACACCTTCCTAATACTGGGTTGGACCGGCTTTTGCCTTTGGAACTGCCTTAGTTCTTCTTAGGACAGATTCAAAAAAGAGCTGGAAACATTCCTCAGATATTTTGATCCAAATTGACATGATAGCATCACCCAGTTGCTGCAGATTTGTCGGCTGCATGAATCTCCCATTCCACCACATCCCAAAGTTGCCCTATTGAACTGAGATCTGGTGACTCAATACTTAATATCATGTTCAAGAGACTCAGTGTCATGTTCATGAAACCAGTTTGACATGATCTGAACTTTGATTTATTCTGCAGGAATTAGCCATCAGAAGAGAAGGTACATTGTGGACATAAAGGGAAGGACGAATATTTAGGTACTGGTTGGAAGGACCATTGATCCAAGGCAGGATGGACCCATGCCTTCATGCTTTTTATATCAAATTCTGACTCTACCATCCAAATGTTGAAGGAGAAATGAAGAATCATCAGATCAGGAAGCATTTTCTTCTGTAGTCCAGTTTTACTGAGCCTATGCAAACTGTAGCCTCGGTTTCCTGTTCTTAGCTGAAAGGAGTGGCACCCAGTGTGGTCTTTTGCTGCTGTAGCCCATCTGCTTCAAGGTTTGACATGTGTGCTTAGAGATGCTCTTCTGCAGACCTTGGTTGTAATGAGTGGTTATTTCAGTTACTGTTGCCTTTATCAGCTTGAAGCAGTCTAACCATTCACCTCTGACCTCTAATATTTGCCTTAGCAAGCAGCTGAACAGGTGTACCTAAAAAAGTGGCTGTGAGTGTGTGTTTTTACAACCACATTTCCTCAAGTGGTCCTCATTAAATTGCTAATATAAGAAATATTAATCATGTAGCACTGACATATTTAACACTCAAGGGCACTACTTTTTTTTTATTATTTTACTTCCTTTTAATATTTTTCTCTTACTTCACTTAAAATCCACCATGTTTCCTCTCATTGTAAAGCCAATCAAAAGAGCATTCAAATAGCATAATTGGATGCTAATTCCAATCTACTTAAGTGCAGTCAAATCACTTTCATAATAGAAATAAAAATAAAAATTGTGTGTGTGACAAACATGCACAGCCTGTGTTATAACAACAGTGACACGTTCACAGTCCTAACTCCATTTAGAAAGGCACTGACATGGGAAATGTAAACTAGATGAGCATTCATTCATACCTTTTGGCAGTGCCTAAAAAGTTCAAAATAAGATCAAAGCCTTCCCATCTGAAATCTTTTTAGTTGGAGGAGTCACCAGAGGGTGCTTACTAAACACAATCACAAACTGCCTTGATGATCCACTGTTGTTGCTCCTTTCTAAAGGGGACCTTTTGCTGTCCATGACACATTTATCTAGTCGTGTAACGACTGTGCCTGTGAATATGTAGAATATTAAAAACAAGTTTGCACCCCTATCCCATCTTTGTCCGTTCATCCATTCAATCATCCATCCACTCATCGATCTATCCCCCGTTATAGCATTCCGTTCAAGCACATACATATGTATTAACCGTGTCTAGCAGATAGACACATTCCATTCGGATACCCCTGATTGGGAAAAAAAATATGAAAAAGACAGAGGTCAGGAATGTGGTTATATCTTCCTGAGGCTCAGGAATAAATATAATGCATTACATTGTAACATGTTACCTTAATCACGCTGTAATTGTAATGTAATTCATTACTGAACTAAATTCAGGATTTTGTTGCAGTTATGATTATGCCGTTACTTTCATCACAATTCATCTGCACAAAACAGAAAGCATGCCTTTGCTTCCTGGCACGTGCACTACCATCTGTTGATTCCAGTTCATGTAGGAAGGAGGAACATACAGCAAGTGGAGGCTGACAAGTTCTGAAAATGAAAATTGGTTTTATTTTTTATCTTTTTGCAAGTAAAGACAAGAGCACAACAGTAAAGTATAACCAGAAATAAAATGCATTATATTGTTAACATGTCAGCACTTTGCAAATGTCTATTCAGACAGCATGCTAACTCAAAGCTAGCAAAAAATCCCCAGAGTGATGTCAAAGCTGAGTGTGTGCTGACCTCAGCCCAGCAGCCAGAGCCTGAGCTTCAACAGGTCACAAAAGCAGTGATGAGCAGTCAGACTTGTAGAACTGTACCTCCATTTCTGTCTGTGCAGAGCAGAATTTCACTAGGGATCACTCGAAAGAGTCTTTGGGCTGGTTTTCAACTTTGCTTTGTGTTGTTGGCTTTGTGTTCACACTTAAATTGTATGCATGTCCTGATTAGGATAGGGATTTGTATGAGTGTGTGGGGCTCATATTGCTAACTTATAATTATGTGACAGTACATTTCAGGACATGCTATGGAGTAAAACAAAAGTAATGTAAAGAGTAGTGAAACAAATTACTTTCTGCAGGGAGTAATTACATAATGAATTACTTTTAGAAAAAAGTAATACTTTACTGTAATGTCTAATACCTCACTTTAACCCCAACACTGCTGAGGATGGAAGAGGAAGTGCTAGATGGGCTGCATAGGCTGAAAGAGCTCTCCTGATGCCAGTTTCAACATTAGTCATGTTGTGGTTCTACAGTTTTAATAGTGATTTAATCAATTGTAAATCCCTGCATTTTATTTTTATTTCCATTTTAACAGTGTCCTAAACTTTCAGAAAACAGGTTGTGCACAGACAAATTATTGGCATGACCTAATAGGACTTATATTCCTGTTTCATCACACTCATTCACTCAGCTATAAACATGCACATGCATGCTACTCTTTTTGCTCATTTTCCCACAGGCTCTAATCCTCACACAAACACACTCAGTCACACGCTCAAGGGGATGATAGGATGATAGCCTAGTACAGATGGCATACTAGAGTAATATTCTCCATATGGGAAGGTAATATTGTCAGTGCAGTCATGTAGGGAGAAGAAGAGGAAAGAGAGATCAGATTTGCAGAGAGTGAGAGAGGCTGAGCTTCTGTTGTACATGGCCAAGGGATCACGCAAGACTGCATTTGGCAATGCAGAATAACTTCTGTTTATATCAGACAGTAGAAAATATAGTTACAATTAGGTCCATAAGTATTTGGACAAAGACACAGTTATTTTTATAATTTGGCCTCCAAAACACTAGCACAGTGGATTTTAAGTCAAACAGACAGATGCACTGTCCCTGATTTACATGCAGTGTTGCAGAGGCTACTCAACCGGGGAAGCATCAACAACATGTAGAGCCTTACTCTAATAACTAACTTGGGGACCCTGCTACTGAAGAGTTTTTAACAACCTTGTTGATGTATTAGACAATATTGACTCTCTTCCACAGCATGTCTTTTGTCCTGTCTCTTTCACCATCACCCCCAACTGGTCACGGGAAGTCACATTTCTTCCTGTTAAAAGGGAGTTTTTCCTTCCCACTATCACCAAGTTGGTTTTCTCTGTAATTATTGTAGGGATTGTATATAAAACACAGATTAATTGCAGAAGTGACTTAAAACTGCATTCTTTCTGTTAGCCGCTTGCAATAAGAGGTTAATTAATATTAGTGATACTGACACCACTTATCGCTTTAGTTCTGACCTCAATAAACACTTTCCTGATGAGTTTGTGTAAGGTCCATGTCACTGTCTTGGTAGCAGGTCTGGGAACTTCTACTCTTGATTGGCTGAAACGGTAGGGCAATCAGCTAATGCATGTCACCTGGGCCTCCCAGGACATAAAAGCTAGTCCAAATGATCTAATCTTTCTTTAATCTATTTTATCAGGCATCAGCCCACTTTGATGATGTAAATATCTTGTACAGAAGTACACCCTCTGTCAATTTTAGGGTTTAACACCTCACGGCATAATAAAAAAATTTAGTCCTTAGCAGGTCTTACAGTTAGGTAAATATAACCTCAGATGAACAACGATGCATGACATATTATTGACATACTATTTATTTAACTAAAACTAAGACCACCCAATAGTCCAGTAGCGTACAGAACAATTTTTAACAGCAATAACTTGTAGTGATCATTTTCTGTATGACTTTAACAGTCTCTGTGATTATTGTGGAGGAATTCAGGCCCACTCTTCTTTACAGCATGCTGTTCATTGAGGTTTGTGGGCACTGATTTAGCTCTCATGGTGTTGCCACAGCATTTCATTTGGGTTGAGGTCTGTAATTTGACTGGGCCATTGTAGCACCTTGATTCTTTTCATTTTCAGCCATTCCATTGTTTCTTTTTACCTTAACGGAGCCAGTTTTATTTGTTTAACTTTTTTGAAGAAGCAAGATGTTGCTTACGATTTCCTTTTTTCAGCATCTCCCCAAATAAATTTAAACAGTCATCGTACAAACTCACAGAGACTTGAGGGTATAGATCGTAGGATCTTTTTATAGAGCAAATCTATTTTTTATGAGGAGATACTGCATTCTGAGCTGCCTGGACTTTTGAGTGTTTGTCTGCTTTGGGCACTACATATGATGCTGCCAACCAAGAAAAAATGAAAGCTGGAAGACACGTATGACATCAACTACAAATTCAACTTTGGAAATATTTATTTTATTAACAAAATTTCTTTTCTCTTTACAATATAACTGTATCCACTGAATTTGTGTTTCGTCCCGATTTGTGCTCATGCAGCATCTCAGCAGCTGTTCACATAATGCACATGTTTTTACATGTTTTTTTAAATTCATGTTTTATTTTGTATGAGGAGTTATTTTTCATGTTTGTGGTTATCTGCCTGCAAATGGCTTTGCTGAAAGAGAGAGAGAGAGAGTGAGAGCGAGACAGAGAGAGAGAGAGAGAGAGACTGAGTCACAGTCAAATGCAGCTCCTGAAAGCTCGATGTACAGAAAGGGATTTCAGTGTGTATCTGCACATGTGTGATAATGTGTGTAAAGCAGATAAACCCAGTGGTGCACGTAAATGTATGCTTGCTGCTTTGAGGAAATTTTTGTGGCTGACCTGGGCCAGTTCATGAATACCTACTGCATTACATAAAAACACTGTTTATCCAGGCACAGTGGTTACCACTGTCATCTAACATCAAGGAGGTTCTGGGTTCAAATCCACCCATTGACTGGCTGAGACCTCTTAGTGTGAACGTAGTGTGTTCTCCTTGTGTCTGTATGGCTTCTCTGCGGGCTTCCTACCACAGCCCAAAGACATGCAGTTAGTGGGGTTAAAACACAAATAAGCCATTAAAGCCAGTTTGAGCATGATTTATTATGTATAAATAACAAAGAACTCATAACTGAGCATAATGACAATGGCCTTGTTCACCAGTGACAAGCATTGTATTGACACAAATAATTCTTCCACTGTATCATTAATTTGGCCCAAGTTCTTCTAAATTCATTATTTTTACTGAACTTGCAGGCAAAACTATTACCAGTTACATATTTTATTGGATGCTAATGCATGTTCTCTCACTTACATGTGCTTGCTGCAGCTGTACTGCTAATTAAAAATTTCTCTGTCAAGGACAAGTGTGCTTCAGACAGCATTGAAAGTAGGACATTCTGCTGCTGTGCATTTCTGATAAACTTTATTCATTGTGTTCTTTGCGCAAATCCTCAACATTTGATTTCCTACTCACAAACTTAATGTCTGAAAAACAGAGTGTGAAGAAATTTTTAAAGAGGAAGCTGTGTCTACAGATGTACAATATGACTCATAGTGTAGTCAGAGAACCTGTACAATACAGATGTAGTGCATCACAATTATGTTCATTGCCACCCTAATCTAAGCATGTGATTTACTCAACAACACTCAGGTTGTCATGACTACAGCCATTTAAAACTGCAAAAATCAGGACTTCAGTCCATGGCACTATGAATACAGCACTAGAGAAATTTTTTTGCATTCTTACCTCCACTATGAGTTCATGAACACTAGATCAGCTGCTTCCACAGTCTGTACCGTATGAATCAGTGAATATCAGTGTGTTCCATGTATATCTATTCTGCAGACATCTCAAAGAGTATTTCTTTATTTTTAATATAAACGATAGCTGACTCTGCCCGAGAGAATTAAAACCTGCATATGTTAATGAGAGATGCTGTTAATGAGAGATGAGGCTCTTCTGAGTTTCTTCTTCTGTAACACTAGCTGTCTGTGGGATCAAACCAACTATGGGAATACTGAGCATGCACATAAAAAAGCTTGACTTGCTGTAAGCAAGAGGAAACAACAGTCCCCTTGCTCTTGGGGGGTCACACATCGACAACCCAGAGTCTGCACTAATGTCCCACTTCAATGCCGCAGCGAAGTCTTGTGCAGTTATTAGATGTGCATACATAATAATTCAGCTGTGCCAACTGTTTAGTCTGCACATTGAATTCAGTGTGAATTATAAAGTTCGTTGTTATCTGTCTTTTTCATAGCTAACATCTCCTAAATTTAGTTATAAACTGTCCTTGGCAGTACATCAAGAAGAGCCCTCTGCATTGTTATAGTAATCTTATCTAATTAACTTGGTGGATAAATGACTGATTCTGCAAAATTCTACTGATTTCATTAGACTGCCAATTTTTATAGTTTTTTCCTTAATGGGTCTCTTTTATTACTCTTGTTGAAAAGTGTTTCAGTCCATGTATGCATTACTGCATTGACAGTGTGTTATAGTCATGCTGAAAAATGAAACAGCTGCCAATCAGATGCTTTCCAGATGGTACTGCATGATGGATCAAAATCTGATGGCACTTTTTTGCATTCATAATTCCATCAATGTTGAGAAGATCTTCAACACCAGTGGCTGAAATGCAGCCCCAAACATGACAGAGCTTCCACCGTGTTTTACAGATGGCTGTAGACACTCACTGTTCTACTTCTTTCATGACCTCCTTTATTTTGATGGCAATTTGAACGCAAAATTTTCAATTTTGGATTCATCACTCCATCAGACCTGTTGCCACTGATTTTCAGTCCAGTTCTTATGTGATTTGGCACACCTCAGCCTTTTCTCCCTGTTTCCCTTCCTTAAGAATAACAGCCATTAAGGACACACTGCTGAGATGCCAGTTTTGGGCCAGTAACTCTTTTGGAATCGCCTTGCTGCAAAAGTACTATTTTATATCTGTCAAACTGATATCTTTGGTATTTTTGATAGATTCAGCTAAAGAAATGGGAACAAATTTGCTTATGTGACAGGCTGCTAGTAACAAAGTGCCTAAAGATACAATTTCAGATTGGTTCCTTGCTAAGTTTTCTGTTATGTGTAGACACAACACTTGAGTTTGGTGCCTTTTTTTAATGCTTGAATGATTCATAGGTCAGTGTTAAGTGACATAACACATAAAGAAAAGTATAAACTATTGCTCAAGACCACTTCAAAAAATAATTTTTTTAAAAAGTCCAGCTGCTTGGAAGCAAAGTATGAAGTATTTTATAAAAGTAAGCAGTTGCAGGGCATCCAGCAGCCTCAGTACTTTCAGTCACTTTATTATCTGTTCAGCTCAATTGAATTGAATTCAATTCAATTCAATTCAATTTTATTTATTTAGCGCTGACAACAAACAGTCGCCTCAAGGTGCTTTATATTGTAAGGTAAAGACCCTACAATAATTACAGAGAAAACCCAGCAGTCAAAATGACCCCTTATGAACAAGCACTTGGCAATAGTGGGAAGGAAGAAACCTGTGACAGAATGAGGCTTAGGGAGGGGCAGTCATCTGCCGCGACCGGTTGGGGCTGAGGGGAGAGATACAGAACAAAAGACATGCTGTGGAAGAGAGCCACAGATTAATAATAACTAATGGTTAAATGCAGAGTGGGGTATAAACAGACTAAAAAGAGGTAAATGAAAAGAAACCCCCCCCAAACTGTCATTTAGGGTTCTTTAAACATGAATGTTGTTCCTCTGTTGGAACAGCATATATGACACTGATTGTCATGGTTCGGCTGTGAGGCAGGCAGAGTAGGGCCCAAATGCAAGACTCCACAGGCAAGGAATAAACTCAGCTTTAATGCTGATTTTTCACAGGAATAACAAAACCCAGAAACTTCTCCTGGGCAAGAACTAAGAGAACACAGGGCAGGGAGACACCTAGCAATAAGGGGCAATGTGACAAAGAAGTAAGGAAAACCCAAGGCTTAAATACACACACTGGGGTAATTTGGGAAATGGAAAACACCAGGGAACACAGTTGTAAGTAGTTGGGGAAAAAATGAGACAGAGAAAGCAGAACTGAACAAAACACACATGACATGCAAGACTTACAGAATAAAAGAGGAAGTAACAAATCATGAAAACACCTTATACAACCAGACTTAACAAGACATGGGAAACATAGGGAAGGCAGGATAAGCTGCAAATTCACTTAACTCAAATAACCTGTACAGAAACCAAAAACTCAAACACATAATCCCAAACAAAACTGTAAGAATCTAAAAAATCATAAATAAGAAAAACTCTAAACTAAGGACCAAGAATAAACTCATAAACTCATAACACTGGGTCAAAGACCCAGGACCATGACACTGATCAATGTGTGAATTTTATTAATTTAAGACCATGCAGTGGGTGCACACCATTATGCTAACCTGCGCTCCCTCGTGGTCTCTTCCTATGACACAAAAATGGTTCTTTGTTCCACCATCCTGGAGAGTCTTCCAATTCCTTAAATGCAGCTTGAGGAGATGAAACTCAAGGAGGCTTCTGGAGACTGTTAGAGTGACAAATCGAAGGTGTCCTTCCTTATATCTTTCTCTCACACATTCTGGTGTTAAGGAGCTAAGACATGAGGAAAAGATGTGAGTAGAGACATATTAGCATAATGAAAAGCACCCAGTGGTAGTGAATAAGACAGGAGTGAGTGCTTGTATGTGCTTAGCTTTCATCTGCAGAGGCTGACTTTTTGATTGAGGACAGGGACTGTTCACTGTTCTGCTACCCTGTAGAGTGTCTGTGTGTGAAGTCTCCCAGGGGGACAGAAAGTGTAGTTACATTCCTGCCAGAACTGTGGATGCTCACAGTTTATACACCCTCTATCCTGTTCAGCTCGTCTTTATTCAGTTGTACTTGAGAAATGGTTTGAAAAGCTTCCATGTGTTAAATGGTTTAATAGACTGTGTTATAGGTGCACACCAGTAAAAACTTCAGATATTTGTTGAAGACTAAACTAGGCTAAGTTTAGATCACCTTGTTTAGACCAAATAATGATCCCTACTGCTCTATTTTTGAGTTTTTTGAAGTGATGCTGCAATAGGCTTAGGCTGCCGGACGGCTTCCCGTGATGCACTGAGCAGTTCTTCTTCACTAAACTCTTTGCACTTTCCATGAGCTTAAACACCACTATTGCATTTAATCATTAGTAATTATTCAACTGTGGCTCTTTCTCCAAGAGTGGGCCTTTTGTCCTTTCTCTCTCTATGCTCTCTTCTCTTTCCCCCCCCCCCACCTCTATCAGGTTGGCTGCACAGAGGACTGTGCCTCCTTGAGCCTGGTTCTGCTGGAGGGTTCTTCCTGTTAATAGGAAGTTTTACCTCTCCACTGTCGCCAAGTGCATGCATATATGGGGTCATCTAATTGTTAGGATTGTCATTTTAACACCACCTACTTGAGGTGATTGTTGCTGTGAATTGGTACTATATAGCTAGAATTGGAGTCTCTCTTGAAACATGTACTGGTATGATCAAACATAACTATAGCTATAAGGTAGTTTACTATCTAACAAGTAGCAGTTCCCATAATTCAGACTGTAGAAAAGCGAATCAGCGTTTTTAAAATCAACTTACCAGAAGGATTCCCTTATACCTGGGGTTCATTTTAGTCCTTAACTGCTACAATAGGCATTGGAGTAGCATGTCTTTACCAAACAAGATTTTTTTGCATGTTTTCTTTAATGATTAATGTGTGGGTTTTAGATTCCCAAACCTTCTGTTTCACACAGTCTGTTTACTCATGCTGGGTGTTCGACAAACACACAAACAGTAGCCACAGTGTGGCTGTTGAGAGAATTTAGTTGCATTCCCAATTTTTGACATTCAGTGACATGTTAAAGTGATTTATCTTTAAATACCACTGTTGTGGTGTGCTTTTTAGCAGCAGGGCCAGGAAGACTGGTCAGGGTTAAGGGAGAGCTGAACGAACTGCTAAGTAGTAAATGAATCCTGCTCCAGGGCACCCAGGGCCTCAGACTGGGCCAGAGGTTTACCTTCCAACAATGACCCTAAAGCTATGTCATTACTGGACTTCGTCACAAGTCGTTTTGAAGCTGCTTTGACATTCCAGGCTCCAGCTGCGTAGGTGACCCTACCTACGTATTTAATACCAGGTTATATGTCAATCAACTGTATTCTTCACTCTCACTGGTAGTCGCTTCAGTCAGTAGCCTGAAAGTTGATAAATGTTTATCTCGGGTCAAACCATTTTCCCTGTGGTCAACTGAAGTTGCAGAATATCATTTACTCTCTATGGTTGCTGTGAATCGCTTCTAGTGTATACATATTTTAAGTATGTATTTGGTACAATGTAGGGGTGGGTTAAGAACAACTTTCATATTGTCCCTTATTGGTCAGATCAGAGCTCTGACTTGAACCCAATAGAGCATCTCTGGAGAGACCATAAAAGCACTGTCTCTCAGCAGTACTCATCCATCAACTGCCTGAGGTAAGTGCTGCAAAGAATAATAGCAGAAAATTCCCATGAAAACTCGTGTCATATGCTAAAGGTTTTTAAAATTCCGCTTTTGCATGTTTTTCGGGGGCTTAAGTGTAGATTTGAAGGGGCAAAGTGATTTAAAGCAGTTTAAGATGATGTTCAACAAATTCTGACTACTTTCTGAATGCTCTGTACTTGTTTTTGTACTACTGAGTAGATGGTGAGCAGGAATTATTGTACTTGCAGTGCATGCAGCCGATGGTTAGATTTAATACTGCATATATTTCTTTCCCTTCATAACTAGCTAAATAAAACTTTGTGCTGTTAAACTGAAAAATGTACTGCTTATTAAGGCCTTGAAATGTATCTCATAAATTACAGACGGCTTGTGCTGAACTGATCCAACTTCACAATGATTCTGTGATACTTCTCTGAGTGCAAAAATGCTTTCTTTACTTCTATGTGCAGGTCAGAGACTGCAGGTTCAGCTAGGGTACAATGCTTCAGGGATTTGAGTCTCTGCATCACTGAATTGAAATAAATACAAGCAAATAAGATTTGGTTCTCTTAATTAAATAGTCATCTTTTCTCATTCTGAGACAGATATGAGGCACTTAAGACTTGTGTTGATCAAGCACCTCGTTTTCCTTTTTTTTAGCTAGCAGCGGCACTTAGCAGATGCTTGGGGAAAGTGCTAGTCATGGTTGTGACTGTTGCTATGAGACGATATGAGACAACTCAAAGCTTAAAGCTCTTTGGGTATTTTGTTTTTACTTGAATCACATTGGCACATTGAGTAAAAAAATGCGCTCAGCTCTTAGCACTTAAAGAATCAAGGATTTTTTTTTCTTTCCAAACAAGAAGAAAAATTGGCCAGTGAAGAATGTTACATTGCACCAATTTTGCAGTTATTTACTTCTCAAACTCACTGCAGACTTCAAACATTTAAGAAATATATCTTCAAAAACACTATTATACCAATTCCAATAAATGTTTTAATTCACAGACTAGGTTAGAGCAATCATACCAACATCTGTTCTCCACATCTCATTCATATCATCCATGGAGTTAATGGAACTGTGGCCAACATATTGTACAGAAAGAATACACCAGGTGGTGTTTTTCTTGACTGTATGTGTAATAAGTGGACTATGACTAATGAGGGGAGATACACTAGAATGCATCTGTCCAAAATGAATGCTTTCCATCATTAAAAAAAAAAAAAAGTGATATAAGCGCTGGTACCCTTTAGGAATTAAACACCTTGCAGTATAATTTTTCCTTTGCTTGTGCTCTGTCAAATTATGCACTGTCAGGATCACCAGAATTTCCATGTAAAACTGACTTATAGTAACGTCCATGTTAAACATAAAGCCACTTAACTTCAGAGCCAAATTTTATGCATTACAAGCATTTTGTACATGTTTGTACATCTTTTTTATATATCAGACCTGTGATGATCTTCTTGAATAATCGTAATAGAGTCCAAAAGCTACTGCCACCTTAAGTAGTAAATGGGAACAAAGAACACTTTTTCAAGTCAGTTTTCCTCTCATTCATCCACCAATGGCAGCTGTGTAATGGCTGTACATAAGCAGCAAACCCATATCATGGCAGCATGTGTAACAGGCACACTGGTCCACCATGTGAATGTCACACTTTGCCCGTCCTAGGCGTGAAATTGACACACATCCAAGTTGCATGCTTAAGTTGCAGTACCAGCAGGACTTTATTTTATTCAAAGCCAAGAAGTCGCTACCGCCTTTTTTTGGTTAGCAGCCATTTCAGCGATACTGCACTACCAAGATTACTTAAGAAAAAGAAAAGATGAGACAGATGAGACATTAGGTGTAGGGAGGCCAAATATAAATGCATATCAGTCATCTAGCTTGTTGGCTTGAAATAAAATATGGCCCCCTGCTGGTACTGCAACTTAAGCATGCAGCTTGCATGCCTGTCCATGTCACGCCTAGGACAGGCAAAGCATGACGTCGGTGACACAGTGACATTATTACACTCTTGGCATAATACTGTGTTGTAAACACACATTTGAAGTTCAATTTAATGCTAAAGGACATATGGACAATAAGACCCAGGGATTAAACCAATCCTTCATTCAACAGACATCTGCTTTCCTGTTTCTCAGTAGCCACAGCCAACTTGTGTTATAAATGAGACAGATGAAATTGACTTAGTTTGTTTAGACTCGACTTAATTTGAGTTGACTCATTTCAGGTGGAAAATTTGATTTACTTCAATTTAGATGACTTCATCTAGAGGGTAGAGTAACACTAACTGGAGGTGAGAGCTCAGAGGATGGAACAAGATGAAGAAGAAGACAGGTATCAGCAGGAGAGCAAGATGGATGGACTGAAGAAAGGATGAGGAATAGTGAGGGGAGCACCAAGACAGCAGGGAAAATGGATGATGGGATGCCATTACCTTCCTTGCATTACTGCTCCGTTTATCTTGTGAGCACAGTCAATCACTGTGGACCTATACTCAGCTGGAAGGGCAGACACACGCACACATTGGTATCTGGACCAATTTTATTACTTTTTAGGATACACCATCAAGTAACATTCCTCCGTTTGTTGTGGTTATGTTGATAGGAGAAAATAGATGTGCAGCACACACATTTGCAGTTTTTGTAGCCCACAATACAACAATGTGTCTCTGTCTTGCTCATTTCTATTCATGGTATACTGTTAAATGTTTTGGTCAGAAAAGAAGAGGCGAGGTCAGAGATAAACACAAAATAGAGGCACGTGAACATTTTTATATATATATATATATATATATATATATATATATATATATATATATATATATAGATAGATAGATAGATAGATAGATAGATAGATAGATAGATAGATAGATAGATAGATAGATAGATAGATAGATATTGTCTGGCTCATTATGCATCAGTCAGTAGTCAGTGCATTGTTAACGGTGATGCGAGAAAAAGACCTGAGATAAACTCAACCACTTTGTGTTCCTCTTCCAATTTTACAGTCAATACCGGATCAGCAGCCTTTTTTGTTATCTGTTATTCAGTTATTTCAGTTAAAGAGTAGAAAACAGAGCAAATCTTGTCATCTGGAACACTAACAAGACACATCACTAAATTTGCCATTAGACACTAATCCGGATCTTCATCAATCCTCTGGAAGTTGAAATAGAAGTCAGTAGAAACCGATGCCCTTTCAAGATCATATCCTCTGAAAGGACAGCATCAGCCATTTCAGCAAGTCCCACAAAAAAAAAGAAAATTCAAATGACAAAGCAGCTGGTTTTATATGTAGAAATGATGATATTATTATACAGTATAGCCCAGAAGTCCACAGGAAGAGTTTGGGATGGATAGTCACCTTATCAAAGTGGGTTGCTTTATTACAGGAGATTGCCCATTGGAAGTCGAAATAGGTTTCTTTCAACCACGGCAAGGAAGTTATCGCCATCTGAGCCAAAACGAAACTTATTCTCATTCAAACTGCAATCATTTCCCAAAACAACAGTCAGTTCTAAGGTTTTACTATCAGGACATAATAAAGAAAATGATCTAGTCGTAACCAGGTCATAAAGTTAGGTAAACACAACCTCAGATGAACAACAACACAAATCCTGATATGTAAAAAAAAAAAAAGAAAGAAAAATGATCAGATTTTAAAGTGGGTATCCTTTCTTTTTATTATGCCCGTACCTAAATTGTTTTTGTTTTTTTATTTGTAAACCTATACAAACCACAACAAGTTTTGTTACATCAACTTATTTTTTGACTGAAGATGAAGGAGAGTTTTTGGTGATAGTAATTAGTTACTGTACTAGTAGTTTTATGTAACTTGCCATCCTGATACAGTTCTGCAATAATATATGACCTAGTTGGCTCACTGTGTGATTGCTACTTATCATGTTTTTGCAGGCACTCTTAAGATGCAATCACATAGAGCACACACGAGAAGACGCATCCACTTCAAAAACACCTAAAGTTGTCCGGCAAAAACGGCTTTAGACACCTTGGGCTGTTGAATCAGAGTGTGAAATTAACAAGCTGAGAATATTTAAATGGCTTTTGCATGGCCACAAAACTGCAAGGATAACATAAGGCACATCACAAGAGAGAAGTACACATCAAGTGTGCCATACCATTGAAAAGTGGTGTTTTTTTGGAGATTTTTCTGTGTGATCACTCCTCAGGGGGAAATAAAAGCACAGTACTTACGTACAGCATGAGGCTAGCATAGTGAGTTTCTTCTCTCCTCCTTACTTTCTTCTCCTGTCCTCCCTTCTCCCTTGTCTACTGTGATGAATGGTTTTGATATCAGCCATGTGTATGTGTGTGTGTGTGTGTGTGTGTGTGTGTGTGGGGTGGGTGGGGGTGGGGGTGGGGGACTGTGTTCGTACTGGACAGGCCCAGAGGGCTTTCGCTACTGTTAGTAATGCTTAAAGATGACTGAAGTAAAAAGGCTCTCTGTCACCTTCCTCTTTATTTCTCTCTCCCTCTCTCTCTCTCACACACATACACCCAAACACACACGCGCACACACTATAGATTATCCCTGTTTAAAATACTGCATCCCATATGGTAGCAAAGCCCTATGACAGGTGATGTGTAGTTGCCTTCATTCTTTCCCTCTTATCATTTCCCTCCCACTCCCTCACTCTATCTTTAATCTTGCAGACCTCACTGTTGATGTCAAGTTTTTGTAGCACATTGTCAGCATTGCATACACTGCTCCAACCCTGCGTGCCAATGTGTGAGCCTATGTGCGCGTCCATGTTTTACTGATGTATCAAGCTGTGAGCAGATATGCTTTGGGCCACAGTTTCGCCTTGAGCCATTTTTTATCAGGTTCTGCATTACAAGATTGATAACACGCCTCAGTGAAGATAATCCTGAGGACATTTTTTAAATAATGTTGCCATGCATGAAAACTAAACATTGCTTTGTTTCTTAAAGGGTAAAATATTTAGGAAGGTGGAATGTTTATTGCAATTTCCACTTAAAAAAAAACACACCACTTTACATGGTGGCACATCAGTTGTGTGGCTGTGTGTGTTGTTGTTACTTGTAAATGCAGCATCATTCTTGACCATGTTAGTTTTCAGTTACAGTAAAGTTCCTTTGATGTGAGAGCCTCATGTTCCAAAGTAATGTGCTGAGCTAAGAGATATGAACTTGAGACACTAATGAGATGTCACCAAAATGTGATCGCTTCCTCATGACTAGACAGGAAGCAGAACTGCTGATTGGTCGCACCCATGGCTCATTGGACTGAGATAATACCAGTTACAACTCACATCAGTGTTCAATCACTTTTACATGTAATTCCCTTGCTCCCCATTTTATTAGTATTCTCCATTTTCACTGTTGACTAAAGCAGAGAAATGCCACAAACTTAATATTAAGAAGCAATTTTTGAAGTCCATTATAGCCCTGAAGTGCAGGTTTCGCACCACATTAAAACAGGGTATTACATTTTTTTGAAAACCAGAGCTGATTATGAAATGTCAGTTTCACATTTGTGCTTTAAAAAGTAATTTTTTTTTTAAATATACAATTTCCATTTAAATTGTCTTTCTTTGCCAGAAATTTTGCATGTGTTAATGTTCTGTATTGCCACAGCAGATAGCAGAAACAATACACCTTTTAGATATAGCGTATCTTACTTATTTGGCAGGTTTTCTTTTCAATCGAGACAAAGAAAAAAGAAGTGAAATGTGTCCATTTGTAACAACACTTGCAGCATTACAGTGCACTGCAGGAACACAACATATCACTGAATAACAGCAGCACTCTCACCCTGAATGAGTATAGCTGATGTCATGGAGAAATGCCCTAGGTGGCCTGTGACACTGGTGTGACGTAGCAGCACAATTGCTGCAATATTGTGTTTGGTGCTGCAACTTGTCACATGTGGACAATTTTTCAGGACAGCTTGGCATCAAATGTAACAAACAGGGTACTGTTACACTTCATTTTTTGCACGGTGGATGTTGTTAAAGGTCTAATTTAACCTAACCCATGTTCTGTTCTACACAAGCAGTGTGACAAGCTTGATTAATACTGATGCCAAAAGACACCTTAGGGGGTATGTGACAACCTGGCATGAGGACACATTGTGCGCACAACTTTGTTTAACCAGATGTATTTTGCAATTAAATCTGGGGTTTAGGATAAGATTTATTTCCTAACCTGTCTCATCTTTTCAGGCTATTGCAACATATCCCTCTGTAAAATCTGGGAACCTCTGAGTAAGCTCCTGTACTGATATAAGTGTGTAGGATCTTGTCAGTCTTATCCATTTATACCAACAAGATCGCACACTCGTGCCAGGACACAAAATCTGAGAGCTGCTGAAATAACAGCCATTCGCGAGGGCAGCAACGGCAAGCATAAACCAGGGTCTATTCAGGTTCTGTGAATACCTACATGCAATGTATTAACACTTTTCTTTCTGCAAGTGGAAAAAAAGAAGAAGAAATTGTGGGTTTGCAAATGAAATGCACTGTAACAGAATGATTCGCTAATATATTTACTCTCAATCTGCTAGCTATGGCAATTAAAGACATTTTCTGAAGAAAAGCCACAGGGTAAACAATGTTACATTGAGAGCTAAGTCAGAAGGCTAATTGTGGCTAGGTGTATATATTTGACAGCACAGGGAGAAGGCCATATTGTCAGCAACTATTAGTATTCACTAACTGTGATAAAACTAAAGGCCACTGAGGTACTGTAGTTGCCTCTCTCTTGGGTACCTGTCCTCATTTTCCCCAGCCATTACGCTTATTCTTAGAAGCTTTATTCATGAAGCCTCAGGGACAGGCCCTGGAGGAGGAGCTGGGGAGGAGTGAGGAGAAAGAACAGGTGCAGAGAAGCAGAAAGATGCAATCAAAAAGAATAAAGGAGTAACAGTGGAGTGTGGTAGTTCTACCCAGGAGTACATTCTCATGATATCCCTCACCCCTGACCCGATATTCAATCCTGTATTCAGACACGGGTCCTAAAAAAGATACATATTCTGAATGCTGTTTGAGGCAGCTCTGCATGTGTTAGTTTAAACTTCAGTGTGTGTTTGTGTGTGTATATGTCAAGACCTAACTCCCAACACATTCAAATGGTTGTGAGTGCATTTAAGGACTAATTTTCAAGCGTTTTCTATTCCTTCGCTGGCCTTCAGGGCAGTATTTCCTCACTTTCTCTTTCTGCCTGTTTGTATATGTCTTGCTCTACCCCTTCTCCTCTGCTCTGTCTGCTTGGCAGACTTTACACTCTCTTGTTGCTGTCAGAGCCCCACATGGATTTTGGAACTACTTTCTTCCTCTCTTGCTTTTTGCTCTCTGCTTTTCTCCTTTCCTTCCTTCACTGAGAACAACTGAGGCCTCCTTTTTCTCTCTGCTTGAGGCAGTTTTGTGAAAGAAGGAAGAAAAAGGGAAGACAGACAGAGATAGACAGAAGAAGGAGGCAGACAGAGAAATGAATGGCCTCATTCACAAGCACAGCAAAACCAGACACACACACACACACACACACACACACAGTAGGACACATAGTAATCTATCATTCTCAATAATCACTGCCCCTGTTTATGAAGCTGTTGCGGTTCGGTTATCCTATTAACTATGTTCTACTGGAGATGATTCGATACAAAATCCATAAGGTGGCTGAATGCCCTTCCCAGATCATTGATTTTCAAGGTTTATCTTTTATCTTGTCTTTATAATGCTGCTAATTAGAACACTTGAGGCATGATGTCACTAAAAAATGCCTGATCAATTGTTTGCATGTTTGCAGATTTTGCATTGTGAATTTTATTCAGCTAGATAAAAGTCAGCTAGAACATATCTGCTGAGATCTGAAAAGGTCTTTAGGTAGTTCTTCTAGAAAGAAGAATAAGTTATAATAATGTCTCCAGGAAGGAAACCACAAAACTATTTAATTCTTCATAACTCGTTTATGTCTTTTGCTTATATTGCCTATGCCACTGTGCATATATCTCAATTTTGGTGCTGAACAATTGGCCATTGCTTAAAAAGCTCTCTGGATGCCTACTAACTTTAATCTATTTTATAAAGTAGTGAGCATTCTCTCAGAGAATATTGATCTTTAAGCTTTTAGCCTGACTTCATACATTTATTTTATTTATTTATTTATTTATTGCTTTTAAATAGAATGGATAAAAAGCTGCTTTCTTGATTTAAAAAAAATGTAATAGTGTGCATTTTACAGAAGGATCTGCTAACCTGTTTGGTTCTTATGAAGAGCTGTAGTGAAAAGAGATACATGTGTTTGACTGCTATATGATTTTATTGAAAACAGTAATACAATTTTACAAGCATCTTATGAAATTCCTTTTCTAACCTCTGAGGTGCCGGCATCTTTTTTGCAAGAAGTTTCTCTATTGTTTCATGATCTACAGTATGTTGTAGTATAGAGGAACTAATCTGAAATCCATACAGTGACTGTGCTGTCTGCCAGATTCTATTGATCTCCAAACTTTGTCTTCTGTCTCATCTTTATAATGATCCTCTTTAACAGAGCCACTGATGTTAATACAAATGTAGGGCTTCATTGTGCAATAAAAGAAACATTTACAATGGTGCAGTGGTTAGCACTGTCACCTCACAACAAAAAGGCCCTGGGTTAAAATCCACTGGTGACTGGGTCCACCCGCCACCAATGCTCTCCTGCTGCCTGTGTGGGTTCTTTCCAGCTACTCCGGCTTTCTCTCACAGTCCAAAGACATGCATGAGTGATTCAAAATTGGCCATAGGTGCGAATGTGAGCACAAATGGTTGTCTGTTGCAGGGATAGCACAGAGTGATATGTATTGTATGTATGTAAATGAAATTGAATTTACGAGACTGAGGCTACTCACGCACGCACGCGCACACACACACACACACACACACAAACACACAGAGGGCAAACTGGGGGAATGGATACAGTTGGGTAACAAGAGACAGGCAAAGACAATTAGGACAATGAATAAGGCACAAAAAATTATCAAAGTAAAGCCATAACTAATTCCAGACAGGTGTGTCAGTCATTAAAGAAATTCTAATGCTTGCTGAAGGATCATCTGTTCTTGCTATTCTTTGAAAGGGGGACTCTGAACATTTTCACAGTGCTGAAACAAAATAGTACAGGAGCTTGGTTCTCTAGAGGTTACCGCTGGGTAAATGGGTTAAACGTGAACTTTCACATTTTGAAAGAACCCCTTTGTTCCTTCAGCGTAAGCCATTGCACAGTTCATTTCTCTATAATTATATTGCTCATAAAGTTGATTATTGGTATTTACCATTTCCCTACCCCCCCCCCCACCCCCATCCTCAAGCGCTACTGCTAAGCCCTGCAGGCAGCCCCAGGCAATGCCAGGAAAAATACACCTTATGGCTTTTAAACAAGCTTGTACTCCTCATTTACTCATGTGCTTGCTATATTTTGGCCTTTGCCTCAAGGTAATGCAAGATCACAGACTGAAGACTGCATGTGTGTGTTAGAGGATGGAGGATACTTGTGTGTAGAAATGACTATACAGTATGGGTCTATATATGTGTATAGGTTTTGGTGTTGTGAGCTCTGGTTGTATTTTCTCTCTGCTATGTAAAAAAAACAAAAAAACAGAAAAACAAGCAGGAAGCGTTCCTAAAGACATCACCATTAAGATGAGGGATATTACAGAGAAAAGTATAAAAGAGCGAACAACACTAGAGAAGCAAAGAGAGCAACTCTATTAGTCTGTAAATTATCGTACTGTTTCAGCAACATTCTTTCTTCCCCGTTATGCAAATTGGACAAATCTGAATGTGAAAACAAGAAATAAAGTGATTTTGCACAGTATGCAGATGATTGAGAGGGCTTTCTATAAGCACAGAGATACAAATCAGAGAATAGCATGGACAGTCGCAGAGCGAGATGTAGAGGCTGGAGTAATGCGGACAAAGGAAGGACATCAGATTTATGGAGAGGTATGCACAGAGAAAGAGAGAGGTTTGACAGACAGAACAAGTAATTAAGAACCAAAAAACAGATTGTTCATAAAAAACAAAAAAAAAGCAAAAGGAGATGCTACATGACCAAGTGAAGGGGGAGCAACAAGATGTGAATGTAGGAGAAATCCCAGGAGATCTATTGTGTCCAGTGGTTTAACTGTGGTGATGATGTACCGTGCCGCTGGTCCCCTCCTCTCATTAAAGCTTTATGAAGCAAGCTTAGCACACATTTTATTACAATGACGCCACTGTCTGGCACATTCCAGCCTTGCGGCAGGGTGGTGTTGGTGAAGGGGAATTCAGAAAAAACAAGCCAATAGAGGCATAGATCAGAAAAGGACTCATGGGGAAAGTAAGGTAAGTGAGTGTCAGAGAGGCAAAACCAACATCAGGAAGCACAGATCGAAAAAGAGAAAATGTGATAGACAGAGAACAGAAACTGAGAACGAAAGAGCAGATGAATGAAAAAATGGAATTTCTGTTATGTGCTCTGGGCTTGTGTATAGTTGCAGCTGTCTTGGTATTGTATAAAAATAGAATGGTTTGGGATTAAGTCTATCAATATTTCTTTAGGTTTTGATGGAGGCCCATGAGGTGGATGAAAAGTAAAAAATTTGTGATGCCGTGAGCTGCATCTAGGCCAGAGGTTTCAGTCAAATTTCAAAAGAAGTCATCAGTTGGCACAGGAGCTGTGCTCCAATCTGCTACTCAGGGTGTCAGTTCCCACGTTCACTGCTTCAGTTCTGTTATTTATTTATTTTATAATTTTTCTTCAAAAGGTTGATCCCTAAAACACAAATTCATCCAAAAGCAAGTTGGTCGTATGGTGCTTAATGCATACAAAATGGTTTTCTTTATCATTTGTCAAAGATGAGCTGTTA
The DNA here is from genome assembly GCA_024447675.2 of Pterophyllum scalare. NCBI lineage: Eukaryota > Metazoa > Chordata > Actinopteri > Cichliformes > Cichlidae > Pterophyllum > Pterophyllum scalare. Next base: position 62,266 of record JAMQGT020007722.1, on the reverse strand, counting down.
AAATTCCAGGTACTGCACATTTCTGGCATTCCAGTAAAAAATATAGTCTTTATTTTAATAGCCTATAACACAGTCTCTTTTCTGTATTGCTTATGTTATGCTCCTGTGCACTGAAATATCAAATGAAATCTGGAAAAGTTGTAAAACTCATTTTGAAAGACACTAAGAACGCTGACTTTAAGGACACCATGACTCAGCTACTGCTGAATGACGCATGCTAAGTACGTCTAGTATGGTAGTTCTCTGAATTGAAGACATTTAGCTCCTGTCATAATCGGAGACTAAATCCCTGCCTTATCGCCTCCTGGGTGCAGGGGCCTCAGCTTTGTTTAATTGCCACAAGCCAAAGCGTCAAAGCTGCGTCTCCCTCAGTGTTTACCCCCACTGAGGCTTATAGCTGATAATGGAATTACTTTGAGTCCCAGGGGGAGGGAGAGGGGGAGGAACAGGAAGAGGAGGCAGCCATAGATGAAGAGAGAGGGGGAAAAAAAGATGAAGGAAAGTGGATTTTGGAAGCTGAAAGAGAGGATGGATGGAGTGTCTGCCTGGAAAACCAAAGAAAGAAGAAAAGGTATGAGGTGATGTGATGCGCAACAAGATAAATAGAGGGAGAAAGACTGAAAAGAATTGAGAGTAATGCCTGACTGTTGCCAAAAGCAAACCCTGCAGTCTTCCTGTCCTACTGTTTACTCCAGTGTGACGTATGATGGGGGGGGGGTGAATTATGATGCAGGATAGAGCTGAAGTCCAAAACATGGCTGTTTGAAAGAAAGGAAGAATGGGACTTAGGAAAGGAAGAGGAGGAGGAAATAAGAGGATAAAAGTGAAAGTGGGCAGTTGAAATGAAACATTAAATCCTATAAAAAGAAATAAATTATGACAAATTTTCTTAGACTTCCCTCGCTTAATTTCCGTGCCCCCCTTTTTTTTTTCTTTTTTTTTTTTAAGAATATGGAGGATTCCTCTGCTCACATACCAAATGCTTTTTATGTGTGCGCTACAAAGATACAAAGATGAATGACAAAACAAAGCAAAGGGTAGAATTTTGTAGAAGCGACATAGCGGAAGATGTCAGAGCTTTTTACTCTTCTCTCTGTCATGGTTGAAAGCTTCCGGATGTTTGGAGTCTGAGCTGCAGTGCTGTAGCAGAAAATGACTATATTTGAAGTGAACCCGTGGCTTGGTCTCGGGTTTTGTATCTGCATGTGTGTGTGTGTGTGTGTGTGTGTATGTATGTGTGTGTGCACACGCGCACGTGCGCAAAGACAAATCGTAAGGATCTGAAGCTTTCAGGAGTTTGGGTTTGATTTCCTCACAAATGTATAAGACGCAATGTCAGTTTTGGCTACCGGGAATGATTTTGTGCTAGTCAGAGCATTTGAAAATTTCTCGTCAGGGGCTTAGAATGCTGTCTGATTTCAACCCATCCGCCTGCAAATGTTTGTGCTTATAATTTATAATTACATGTGTAAGTACATATGAAGCGGGAGACAGGGATTTTGAATCTGTCTTACCCTGTTCTTGATAAAATAAAAGTCATTTTGCTGAGGCAGTCTAATATGAAATTGACTGATGTATTTTCAAGATCTATTCTGTTTCATTAGCCATTTGGAAAACCAGTCACATACACCACTCAAAAAAAAAAAAAAGTAGTTTGTGGGTCTAATTAGGAGTGTGAAGTTAGTGCATTGCTGACACCAGTTGAAGCTGTTTCTCATTAAAATGGTTCACATGTTAAACCAGATTCCACAGTGTGAATTTAATTAAAGGGCTGTGTGTTCTTCTTCGTCCTCCCCTCTCGCTGTTTTTTGACCATTTTTTTTCCACCAGCTTTCAAAAGCTGAATCACTGAGTATTCTTTAGATTTGTGCTTCCCTAATATTTTGTCAACTTACCCACTCCCTTTTCTTCTTCCACGTGAATCCCGTTGTCCCCGACACCCCATCCGCCCCCCTTCCACCTCTTCTCTGCCTGCAGTCTGTTCTCAGTATTCAAGGGGGGTCTTCGCTATCTTCGGCCTTTATGACAAGCGTTCAGTAAACACGCTGACATCATTTTGTGGGGCCCTGCACATCAGCCTAGTGACACCCAGCTTCCCCACTGAAGGAGAGGGCCAGTTCACGCTGCAGCTTCGGCCGTCCATCAGAGGGGCTTTGCTGTCCCTGTTGGACCACTATGACTGGAGCCGATTTGTCTTCCTCTATGACACAGACAGAGGTAAACACACTGGAACAAATGTGCTAACAATGCATGTAAAAAAAAAAAAAGCTTGAATTTGTTGTGGTCTTATGTATGGTTTTCTATAGGGTGATGAATGAGGTTTCCACATTAGGAAGTACTGTATAAACATCCATGAAAATCAAAAGCTCATTTTATTAGATGCTGGAAGAATGAAATGTGTTGAATTTTTTTTTTTTTAAATTACCACAAGTTATCGTCTAGGTGCCTCAGAAGCACTGTTATGACCGAGACAAAATCTGGCCACGCTTATTTGTTTTCTACTTAATTTTATTTCTTCAGGGTTTTAAAGCGAAAAGTCAGAGAAGATGTGGAAACTATCAAATGGGGCTATAATATAGTAAAATGGTCTACTTCATCCAGAATAGCCTAAAAGAATGTAATGTAATTGGAAAAACTTTATGTACTTATGGAATTATAGGTGCTGTCATGATGTGCAGAGGGAAAATAAATTTGTAACAAATTAGAAAATCAGAAGATTTCTTCATTTTAAAATGGTACATTGTACTGTATTTTTACAGAATTTTTTTACAGTGTAACAAGACCTGACGGGCAGGTATGTCATTATACAGTCCTGTGAAAAACAAAGTTTTCACAGAACTCTATGCCTTATAACCATGTATACCCTATTATTCAGTAGCCTCTAGACCCGTCTTAAGTAGTAAAGACTTCAAGTAATCATTTTCTTTATGATTTTCAGTCTTTCACATCATTGCGGAGGAGTTTTGGACCACTCTTTATAATGTTGCTTCATGTGATTTGATGATTGCATGCATTTGCTTAAGGTCCGACCACAGCATTTCAGTCTGATTGAGGTCTGGACTTCGACTGGGCCATTGCAACAACTTGATTCTTTTCTTTTTCAGCCATTCTGTTGTAGATTTGCTGTTGTGCTTGGGATCTTTGTCCTTTTGAAAGACCCAGTTTCAGTAAAGCTTTAGCTGGTCCAGATCCTGTGGCTGCAAAACAAGCCCAAGTACTCACCATTCCACCACAGTGCTTGACAGCTTGTATGAGGTGCTAAACATGGCACTGCGCATTGTGGCCAAACATCTCCAATTTGGTCTTGTCTATCCAAAATATATTATTACTGAAGCCTTGTCATTTGTTCAAATACAGTTTTGCAAACCAAACCAGCACTGCCATGCTCTTTTTAGACAGAAGAGGCTTTCTCCGGGGAACCTTTCCAAACAAGCTGCACTCATTTGCCAGTTAGTCTACCTAATTGTGCTGTCATGAACTCTAACATTTAACAAACTTACTGAGGCCTATAGACTCAGAGATTCTCTCTTTGAATTTTTGCATTTCTAACACTGAGGATTGCATGGTCTGACCTTGGGGTGATTTTGCTGGGACATCCTGGTAAGATTGTGGCACACCTGAATCCTCCAGACCATCAAACTGCCAAAACCTCTGCTTTTATGGAGGTGCTCATACTTTCTGATGGTCAGTTTATCAAATTCATTTGATTAGTAGCACCTAGTTATTACTTACTTTCATAATTCCTATGGAAGCAGTAATGGCATACTTAGTTTTTCACTGAATGCACTTTTGTGAAAAATTAAGTACACCCCTTACCGTTAACCCTTTTTCACATAAATGTATGTCCATATATTCAAAAGTTAATTGTGTAAGATTAAAACTTTCCAGATTTTCCAGCTTTAAAATTAAAAAAAAAAAAATCTTCAAGTAACTTCCATAATTAGCCTTGTCTCATCATGGAAGTACAGAGCTTGTGCCACTGGAAATGAGCAGACTTTATAAGTATGGCTGCTGAAACAGCCACATTCGGCACTTTGGTCCCAGCTCTTGCAGAATTCACCTGCCTTTGATTCAACCATGCCATCATGCAGTGCACATAAGTTAGTGGAGCAGGCGCAGCTGATGCCCTCAGTCCTTAACCACTGTCATGGGGGTGCTTGGCACGTTATTTCTCTCACACACACCTACATGTGCACACAAATAGACACACTCTTACACTCCCACACAGACTAATCCCCAGCCACAGGGAGTGAAACACAGGTCAAACATGACGTAAAGTCCCCAGACCATACTATAGTGGTGTGTTAGGGATTCAGTGTGTGTGTGTGTGGATGTGTGTAGGTGCCTCAGCCAACATCCCTGTAGCCTACGTTGTCTAAGTTATTACCCAGGAAAGCAAAGGGGAAAAAAGAGGACGGAAAAGGGGGAGCAGGAAAGACAAGTTAGGTCAGTCGTGCTGGTGGCACAGCCAAATAGATGGAAAATTAGCTGTGAGTCATGAGAGGAGGTAACAAACAAGGTGACTGGGAAGGGCTAGGAAAAGAAGAAACTGGAGTTAGATGGGAGCAATGGAGGATGGCAGGAGGAACATTACAGAAAGGAGGAGTAAGTGGACAGACAAGATCACAAGCCTCTGGGGCTGTACGATAGCATATAGCAGGAGAAGGAGGGGGAATGTTTGAGAGAAAGGGTGGATAGGAGGGAGAAATGGAGCGAAAGATGGATGCGTAAGAATTTGGGTTGTACTCACCCATGACTTGGCCAAGGCAGGGCCCTTCATTATAGTCTCCCATCAAGACCTGCTGCCTGTAATGTGCTGGAAAATGGGCAGTAACACTGTGATCTGTTTTATGCGCCCTGCTCTGCTCCACAGACAGCTGCTAACACACACTCACACAGGCACAAACTGAGGATGTTCACATACCTGCACAGCTGCATGCAAAAGTAAATGCATACACAGGCAGATTCACACAGACTAGATTAATACATGCCCATTTGTGAAAGCAATAAATAATGTATGTAAATGCAGAGGAAAGGAAGGCACACATACTGCAAAATACCTGAGTTATTATACAGTAATTTTGTATTTTCTAACTAGATTTTATTTTCATTTAATTTTGATTTTGTGTGTGTGTTCAGTTCAGTTTATATTCAGATGATTTCCAGAGTAGATTAGCTCATTTCACTTTAGTGCTTATTCATTGAGCCCACCTGCCATAATCATCCTTATAAAATGACCTCATAGGTCATTTGTGTGGCACATTTTTATGACCAATACCTATGTTTTAAAATGAAGCAAACTGTCACACACGAAAGGGAGTTTTAATAATGTGTTCGGTTTTCTCCGGCAAATTCCGAAGAAATGCATAAATATGGATTTTCTCTAATTTCTGAATCATTTCTTTTAGGTAGTTTTAGAAGTAAAAATCATTTTTGTCAGTTTTTCCAAAATTAAAAAAAAAAAAGTTCACACCAAGTTTTGGTCTTTAGTTTAGTTTTAGTTAATGCCCGAAAGCTTGAAACAGACATATTTTTATTTAGACACAGATATGCTTATTCATAATGTCAGTTGAGAGGTTAGAAAGGTAAAACTGGGTCGTGGGCTTTTTGGTGTTGTGTTTTAAGAGACTCATGTTGTACTGGTCTTTCTCCACTATTGTGTGCATCTGACTTTCCCTGAATTGTGATACAGTGTTATTTTCATCTTATCTGCTCAGCTCAGAGAGTTAGAAGCACAGTTTGTCATCATTATAGGACCATAACCGCATGCCAGTATTAAAAAAGAATATTGCTGTGGTTTTGCAGTATTACTTATTACTACATGTTTTCCATTTGTCATGACCCAACATGACAGTTGCTCAATGTAATTTTACATTCCATGTCACTCATGTTGCCACTTGCTGCTTGTGTGATCAAGTTACTCTCCTAAGATTAAAATTAAATATTTTTTCAAATACTGGTGCATTTTTTGTTTTACCTGGAAAAACTGCGAAACGTAATTTCTCCATTTTCCAACTGCATCACCTACTGCTGCTTTAATTCTCTCTCTCTCATTTGCTGTCCTTACTCTGTTGTTTAGGTTATGCAATACTGCAGGCAATTATGGAGCGAGCGGGACAGAACGGGTGGCAGGTCAGGACACACACAAATGCACACATTCTTCGAAACCTGCTAAAACACGCACACACAGAAAAATGTTCATGTTCTCTTTGAGCACATGTACAGTAAGTAATATAAACAGCCACATGCACACTGTGCACTCACTTTGTGTACTTACATTTAGCTTCTGTCATCAGTTTTACATGCATGACTTTATCCATGCCGTTTGCTCCTGTAAAAACAGGTGAGTGCAATCTGTGTGGAGAGTTTCAATGAGGCAGCGTATCGGAGACTCTTGGAAGACCTTGATCGCCGGCAGGAGAGAAAATATGTCATTGACCTGGAGCCTGAGAGACTACAGAGCATCCTAGAACAGGTACTGTTATTGATTAATTTAACCACTTTAGCATATTAACCAAGAAGACTATGAATGCTTTAATATAAAACCACAATGGCACTTGAACCAGCACAGCAGTCTGACATGCAAACTTAGCACAAAAACATGGAATAATTAACAGGTGTACTAAAGGTGTGAGTGTGAAAAAATGCAAAATAATCCTGTTTGAGTAAGTTTTTAGTTTTAATTGCTGTTTATTAACAGCTACATCATATAAATCATTTCTAAACTCTCTACAGTTCCTGGTTACAAGTAATCAAAAATACATAAAGATTTGTCACTGATCTTGACACTAAGCAAACCTGTAGGATCTTAGCTTGTGACATACACTTTATGAATACCCCACTATCATTGAGTAAGGGCACAGAGGTGATTACTGACCTGGACTTAACAGCACTTAACACTTAATGAGGTACAACCAACCCAAAACAATGTGTTTCTAGATCCTTTAACTGCATAATAGGATGTTGTAAGTAATGAAAGTAGACCCTATGAAAAATAGTGGAAACAATTATAGTCAGTATTATGTTACTAATAAGTGTTTTATTGCATAATGGAGATTTTTTACTGTACTGCTAGTGTCTGCCGACTGCCTGCTCCACTCAGTTAGTTGCAGCAGCCTGCCTGATGCTTTCTGACATCTGGAAAGAAAACAAGATTTGAGTTTTTCCCTGGAGTTCGTGGTGTGGAATGAAAAATTGTGACCTCTCCAAGAGCTACATCAGTGTGTGATTGCAGTAATGACAGTAAATTGTCCTATCACACACAGCTTTTGAGCATATACTCACACGACAAATGTCAAGGCATGTGCTCGGACACCTTATGGTTGTCTAACTTCATCAGATTGTCTGTCTTGTTTGAAGGGTAACTCTTGAGCTGTGACAGGTGGCATGTCTGTGTGTATGCGTATGTGGGAGTGTGCATAAGCGTGACCTTTGACTCAGGTTGGAGTGTAACGTCCCACTGGTCCTGCCGTTCGTCATCACATCTGACTGTTACGGCCCTAGCAGGGCCTCAATAACAAACTGAACAACACACACAAGCATTTTCATTAATGTACATACTCTTCAGAAACTCCTATACAGTAGTTATAGAAATCTAATATATGTAACTGCAATCATTACAGCATTACAATGCACATAGTCATACAGCTACACAGACACAAACCCACACCGGTAGCAGCATCACACAGACAGACAGACAGACTGTTTCTTAATTGGCTTCTGTGCTGAGTGAACAGACAGCCGGAGACACGCGCACAAAACGCACACTCCCCATACATGTGTACTGAGACAGGCATACAGACTCAAACACACACTAGTCAGCTCTGCAGAGTTGGCACTGGCTTGCATCCCTGCTCTGAGACAGAGACTGCTCTGTTTGTCTGCCCCTGCCAGCTGCGATCTTTGTGTGCGCGCGCGTGTGTGTACATCTGTCTGCGTCAGTACAACGCTGTTGATATGTGTGGGTGAGAGCGACAAGGAAAAATGTGAACAGTTTATTAATTAGGTTTATGCCACTTGTAAATCTGGATATGTATTCTACTCCTTTGTCAGAATTCCCACAGTGTGCCGCCATATTTTCACTTCATACCCCTTTTACAGCAGTATCAGTGACCAAAAACTCATGGGTTTCAGTTCTGAGCAGAAATATTTTCACATTAGAAGTCATATCGGAAGCTAAATAACAAAAAAAAGTTGTCTGGAGTTCTTTAAATGTCTAAAGAAGCTGCAGAGTTTACAGCCAGCATGGTACCAAAGTCCTCATCATTTTGTCCGCATTTAATCAGCATAATAAAATAACCACAGCACCACTGTTAAGGAAGGTAATGGAGCAAGAGATGGAAGAAATCTGCTTTTTTGTATTGGACTCCCCTCTCGTGCTCCTTAATGCTACTTCTCCCCTGGTTTGCCAAATTAAATACAATACACAAAGTAAAGTTTTCTCTCTCTCTCTCTTTCGCTCCCTTTTCAGGCTGTCAGTGTGGGGAAACATGTAAAAGGATACCATTACATCATAGCAAACCTGGTAAGAATGCTGACACTGGTGGCATTGTTTTCAGCTGTTGTCTTGCTGTTTTCTGAAACATATTTCCTATAGTGTTGGTATAATGCTTTATTTTAATAGTCTACTAAAGAGAACACCAGACACAACAATTTGGAGCTTTGAAGAATTCCTCTTTAAATCTTTTAAACCAACACTGGGACAACATATTGTTACAATTTTGGAGATTTGTTTTGTGTATTCTATTTATGTCCACCAGAGGCTATTATTTATTTTACTTCAACATGAGTATTTTATCATTTGTCTCTCCTTGATAAATTTGTAGCTTTGGGAAGCTGCTGAATTCCAGGCTAGTAAATTTAGTATTGTTTCAACCTTAATTCCTGAAATCTGTTCAACAGCAGTTCTCTCTGGAACTGTGTAAAAGGGTCAAATAAGCTCAGGTCAGGTTAGATAGGCTCTCATTGCTTTTAGCAATTACTATAGCACCAATCGGCCTAGAATAACCCTCACATATCTTTACTTTGTCTATGGTTCTATCCCAAATAGACTCCTCTTTACCACCACTTTACTATGAAGTGACACTCTGCATAATGTCACACTTTCCACAGTGGAAACCTTGCAATGTTAAGTAGTGGTATAGATAATCAGGAAAACTGAGTATTTGTAATATGGAGAGCATATCGAGCTCAGTCTGCGGGAGGGTTTTGAACATCGCCTGGTCTGGGATGGTGTTTATGTTTATCTGCGTCACATTATCCCAAATACATTTCTTTATTTCTGTCCTACTTTTGGCTTACCCAGGGTTTTAAGGACATATCTTTGGAAAGGTTCATGCACGGTGGGGCCAATGTGACTGGATTCCAGCTAGTTGACTTCAGCAAGCCTATCGTCATAAAACTCATGCAGCGCTGGAACAAACTTGATCAGCGTGAATACCCTGGATCTGAAAGCCCGCCTAAGGTAATAAAAACATGATGTCCCTTCCTTGAACATGCATTTTGGAAACCTGTGTCAGCTCTCAATACCTGAAACATCACCATGTGTGGTAGCTGAAATGGTAAAATAAGTTCTAAACTAAAATATGGAACAAAAAATGCAGGACTTCCATTGAGACTTACTTCAAAAATGCATAGTATTCAAATAAACAATTATTTGCAGTGCGCACAGACACATTAGTGGCATTCATGTGCAAATGCTCTTTTGTACCTGAAATTCAACACAAAAGCTGCACAGAGAGCTTTCAATCAGGTATCCAGCCACAGGGGGATACACAGTATTTGAACTATTCAGAGTGTGATGTGGTGCATGTGTTATAGCTTCTTAGCCAATCAGAGCATGACCTCAGAATATGGCAGAAATGAAAAAGGCTTATCTGCGATTAGGTCTCGAGGTTAACGTGATGCATACCGATTATTCAGACTAAAGAGTTCTATGTTATGTCTATTTAGAATAAAATTCCTCTGTGATACAGAGATAGCTCTCTCACCTTTTTCATGTTTTTTCCTCCACATATTTCCAGTTCTGTGTAGATATTCACAATTAAATCCTTTAATAGGGTACTGACCTGCAGGCAGTTACATATATTCACAGAAAAAATGTCCACTTAATTATTAAAAATACATCATACTGCTACTCTCAGCCCTTTGCTATCTTGCTCAAACTGTGATGTATGTATTTAATTATTCTCAAAAAACACACAATGTAGCAACTACAAAAAGATGGCGCTGTGTATGTGTTTTTTTCAGTTATGCAAACATATATTTATGGTGTTATAATTTATTATTGGCAGGCTATTATTCACCCAGTCCCGGTGTTAATTGGCTAATCATCAGTTTTAGATTCACCTAATGAATTCTCATTAGTAGATGTCAGGTTCATCAATCGTCCCTTACCATTTACACAACATTTAGTGCGTTAATTGAGGTAAGACTATTATGCATGATTGTGACAGATAAACAGTGAGCATATTTTGATGCGCAAAACAGAAGCAAACACACCTGCGAGTGCTCTCAAAATTCAGAACTGTAAGCATCTTTGTTAAAGTGCATTCAGAGGATTTTATTTCTTTTTGCAACCGTTTGCCTTTCCTGCTTTTGCAAACATGGAAAAAATTATTTTAATGATTTGAACACAATAACAGAAATCCAGTTACCTCTTGTGACAACAGATGCCTCCAAATTGCTTCTGGCTAATTTGTGCTCTGTAAAAAACTGAGCTCGGTTAACCTTGGGGCAACTGGTAGCCTCAGGCCAAATAAAAATGTGGCCTAATAATGTGCAGTGTGGAAAACACTACTGGGAATTGTCCCTTCTACACTGGAGGCTGGATTTCGAGTTGGCCATCAATCAAACTCTTGTAACTGCTGGTGTCTCTTGAAATGAGCTTTGCTGGGCCTGGAGATTTAGTTAAAAAGTAACTTGTCAGTAACCTGTCATAGAAATATATTACCTTAATTAAAATTGTGTCATTTTACCAGAAACACACATTTTACCAGTCTCTTCTGTCACATATTTCTTCCAAATGCATGTTAATAATTTACTTTGCAACATCTGTGTTAGCAGATTTTACCCTTAATAAGGCTGCCTTTATTTGCGCATTTGTAAAGCATTTAGTGTTTTCCTGACACCTAAGCAAAGCAGATTGTATGAAGTAAATTGCTTGTCCAAACTGTGTAAAACCAACTGTCTTAATTTTTATTTCTATTTCCCTTCTAACTTGACATGAAAAATAAAATTGTTTAATAAGCATAAAGATGACAATGATCTTAGTAACCATAAGATTTAGAGTTAAATTCTATTTCTTGTTATTATTTCTGGTATCAAATTAACTTATTATTTTTTTAAATTTACAAGTTCATTTAATATGTTGTCTTTTTCAAGGGAGGGTTTAAATGATTTTTTTTTCTCTTTGTTTGTTTTTCAACTTCCTACAGCGTCCTGGCATTTTTGGACACACTTATCCATGGTAGTTACATGATATACTCATATCTGTTTTCTTCAGTCTATTACTTCCACATGTTGCTGCTTTCATCAGCAGCAAGAATGGGGTACCCTTAGGTTCCTTTTGCCCCTCTCAGTAACCGCTACTACGTGCTGTTGCAATTATCAGCAGCTGCAACAAATGTCAGCATCAAGCATTGAGCAACCTGTGCCTTATCTGAAAATATAAAAATGCACAAAATTCCATCTTTTCAGTCATTCCTCTTAATTGAATCCAATTTATGGGTTTTTATGGTGAGCTATTGTCACAATTCATAAGCACCCAAATGCAGGACTCACAAACAAATGAGATAAACAAAAATTAGGCTTTTTATTAGGTGGTAGGTAGCAGTCCAAATAAAAATAATCTAAATCCAAAATGCACAAAGGTCCAAGAAACAAACTTCAAAAGCAAGAACAAAACTTCAGGAGCACACAAGTGTGAATACACAGACACTCTGGCACGGGGCAGTATAGACAGAGGGCTAATCAGGGAAGAGTGGAGGCACGTAGAAAACTGGCTGTAACTGAGATTAACCAAGGCAATGAAAAGGAAGTAAAACTAAAAGCAAGGCAAAAGAGATGACGAAATCACAAAATAAAACAGGAAACAGCATAAACGGCTAACAGACAAAGACTCAACAAGATAGAAAGAAACACTGTGGAGACCAGACAAAATTAGAACACAAAGAAACATATAAATAACAACACGAAACTCCAACAATCCTAAAGTATCAACTAAAGACTCAGGCACAGGCATTACTACAATTAAAAAACTGGAAAGCCATAAACTCAGAAAATGGGGAATGCGTAAAAATTAACCAAAATTCCAAATACAAAAATACACACATGACAGTTATTTCTAATGCTATAGCTTCCAGTCTTAAAACCAGTAAAAGCCATCATTCACAGAGCTTACCTTTCTTATTTACCTTTGTACCTCTGCATAAAGACAAGGTCGTGCTCAGCCAATCTTGTTCAGGATGCCACTTTATGTTTTGGAGAAGTCAGATTCAATAGACAAAATTTCCAAATTTTGTCAGTGTTACTTGTTCAAACAAGCAAGGTCCCAGAAAAAACTTGTCAGTTCACACAAAACAAGACATTTTCATGATGTCACAAAAAAAACCCTCTTTCAAAATTCTTGAAATTATACTGTTAAATGCTGTCATACAAGGACACATCTTCATAACACTCGACATCCCTGGACATCTCGATTCTTTGGCAAGGTCACCAATATCATCAGCTCTCTGGAAAGCAAACACACTTCTCAAAATATAAAAGTACAATCATACATGGAATCAAGACATTAAATGTAATGAAATTTAGTCTTTAAGTAAATATATGTAGTTTAAGATTATATTACTATATTATGTGATCTAAAAATAGCAGCAGAGCCATATGCAGAGCTACAAAATGAGGATTACATCCACATTTAGATCAGATATGGTTCTTGCCTAATATCTATGGATCCATTGTTTACCACTGTTCGCCATCATAAACCTATTGTGTTAGCAAGATGACATTTTAATAAACATAAAGTACAGCTGATGCTACTTGAAATAACTTTAGTTTTGCACGTATTTGATTATACTGGACAAAGTCAAATGCCAGTCCTTCCACTTGCAATATTGCAAATATGTGTGAACAGTGAAAAATACTTTGTTTTTCTGTATAGATGCATATGATTCATAAATCCAGTCCCTGTCTTGTATTCAGCTAAATATTTTATCCTATTTGACAAGCCATATTTTCTGAGGTGACTGTGTTGATTTAGTGAATTATAATAGAACTTAAACATTGAATCTGATCCTGGGAATATTATCCATAATTCATCCATAGTTTTTAAAAAGTAATGCTGTTTCTATCCATCCCAAAATCATTTGTATGCAGCTCCTGACAGAAATAGAAAGTTAGAAAGCTACTTGGCTCAGTTTTGCTGTTTTCTCCTTGATTTGGATAGTCTTCATCTGTCAGTCACATGCCTAAAGGCTTTCCTTAGTTTCAAAGGGTATAGATAAAAGGAGGATGGCACGGTTGCGTAGCCTTGCAAAACACACCTTGTGGGATACAAATCAAGGGATGTCAATAAGAGAGAACTACCTGCAGAGGCATGGAAAGTGTTGGCAAAAGTATCTCAGCTTTTCTCAGCTGACTTCCCTCTATCCTTCCATTTTCATCTCTCCACTTCTTTCTGCCGTGATGTGAAGGCAGCCTGCTGTGTGTTTGACTGCCTCCATCTGTGTGTGTCCTAGGTGGGGGTGTTGCTGCTGAGTGTGTGGTATTCTTCCCTGCAGCGCTGTGTCTTACCTATAATGAATTTGTCAAGCAGTCTGTCAAGACCACCGTCACTTTGCAGTTTCATTAGAGCACAGAAACTGATAATGTCTTACATTTCATTTAAATTAATGATAAATCATTTCAAAGGTACTAAAGTCTGTTTTATAATTTAAACCCAATGAAACACTAATCAACATTTGTAAACCTCGGCAATCTGCATTTCATTATCAAAAAGAAATTCAGCATATTTGAAAAACATGTTTGTGATATAATTTAAGCAGCTTTAATGTCTTTTTATTGGTTTCCAGATCGTGCACAGTGACTGTATTTAAAAACTATAACTCTGTCTAATCGTGGCACATTTACAGTGATGCTACATTTATAGTCGTGTTGACTGATATTTATTGGTGTTAACTGTAGAAATCAAATAAAAGTCAGAGCAGTGAGACAGACTGTGGCGCTGGTCACAGTTTGCAGAACGACCATGTTACCTTATGTAGAGTTATGATGGCCTAAGTCCTTAGACCAGGCTTAATACCTCTGTTTTACAATGCATTCCTATACAGTTAACCTGGTCTGCTTCACTTCAGAAGATAAATGAGTGGCAGTTCTGTACAGTGTATTTGGGTGGAATAAATGGGTAGTAATAGTTTGGGGGAAAAATACTCTGAAAGCAATATTTTTGACAGAAATATAAACACTTCACACTAAGGAAACAGGTTTTAGGCACTTCACGTTATCAGTTACAGATAATCTTTTACTTGTAGATGCATCTAGATATAAAGTTTAAAGACTTGTCAAAGAGATAATCTTTGTCCTCTCTCTGTTCTTCACAGTATACCTCATCTCTGACTTATGATGGTGTCCTCGTAATGGCTGAAGCCTTCCGCACCCTTCGCCGTCAAAAAATTGACATCAGTCGCCGTGGCAATGCTGGTGACTGCCTGGCCAATCCAGCTGCTCCCTGGAACCAAGGAATAGATATGGAGCGTGCGCTCAAACAGGTTGGCTCAATATCAATCATAATACAAAGTTTAGAATGGAAAGATTCTCAGAAATAGGCACACACAACCATATCCACACACAACCATAGCCACAAATACATACACCAATATAATCAACAAAAGAGAGCTGGACTATGTCATTTCTGGAGAAATCACAGGTTGCTGTTGATGCTGGGCTTGGTCTGTTGTTTACCCCTTAAAAGTCAGAGATAAATAGGTTTTTATTAAAATAAATAAATAAATAAGCTGAAACGAGATAGCAGCTGATAATTTTACAGTAAGAATCTTTTTAAACATAAAATACTTTTATATTGAATTCACAGGCATAAAGGTGGATATCATTCAATTAATAATTGAATTTAAAACATTTTGTTCAATTCCTATAACTATCTGGGGGCTTTTATTTTGAAAATCAGACATAGGCGGGGTCAACTTTTTATCTTTAAATTGCAGTATGACTTTGTCTGAAAATACTACTTACTTGAAAATACTGATGTTTGTTTCCCCTACTGTACTGACTGTACTGAGTCCATACTGCAAAACACACACACACAGATGGATAGATTGGTTGAAATGTGTGTAAGCCTTCTAATCTTAATCAAATATTTGCTTTTTCTGTGAACACAACATGCACCAATCAGAAAGAGAGAAAATTCAAATCAACCAATCAAATAATGAAAGTCAAATGATCCTCATCAGCTGTCATTTGTTTAGACCTGTGTCAGTAAAGCAGCAGTTAAATTTCCCATTGCAATGGCATTTTGCATAACTGACAGTGAGAATTGTGCGAAATGTTGCTCAGCATGCCTCCTGAATTGTACTGACGTGGTTTAAAAACTGCTAGCGCCCCAAAAATCAGCTGTGTTTGGGTTTCTTCAATGGATATTTAATTTTTGTATTTGTCATGCTGAGTGGAAACTGTGGACACATTTCTAAACAAACCTTTATTGTGACAAACAAAAATCCATCAGGCGGCATATAAAAAAATCCATAAATCAAAACTGAAAATGCACGAGGAAAATTCGCAAACAGACAATAATGCAAACAGTAAAATGCAACGATGAACACAGTATAACTGAAGCTATTTAAACTAACACAGACACTGAGGCTTATCAGAGAAGGTGGGGGGATAACAGGTGACAAAAGCGTGGCACTAAATGCCAGACACAAAAAACAGGAGGTTACCAAAATAAAATAGGAAGTAACTTAACAGGGAAAGCAGCTAACTTGACAGAGTACTATAACGAATTAGACTCAGTCTCCAAAGAACTAAAGTCCAAGGATAACAAATGAAGAGCAACCTAAGAAGCAACAGAAAACATTAAATAATAAATAGAACTTTATGGTCCACAACTCAGAAACACTGGGTCAAAAACCCAGGACCATGACAGTTTTCACATTAATTGATCACCTTTTCTACTCTATATAGTAGCTTAGTGGCAGAAGCCAGCATGCCACTGAGATTTTCAACTTGAACACAAAGTACTCACAGGAGACAATGTAAGCATGAAATCTGTCTTAATTGAAATAAATGACGGATATCAGTCTTAATGATAACTGTGCATCAAATTATTGCTAATGAAAACTCAATTTGTCCTCTGCTGTGGCATCCTGTTGCAGTTTTTGAACCATTTGTTTAAGCACTGCTTGCTTGGCTTCACTATAAACACAAGAAAGAAACCCAAATGCTCTTCTGTTGTATTCCTGACTGTTCACTGAGTTTTTGTGAGATTAAGGATTACTTCTGTATCTGTAACTGTTTTAGTTTTAGTTTTCTACTATTCACACTGGCACTGTTGCAATTCATGCAGGTGCGCATTCAGGGCCTGACTGGGAATATTCAGTTTGATCACTATGGTCGGAGGGTGAATTATACGATGGACGTGTTTGAACTGAAGAGCAACGGACCACGCAAGGTAAGCTCTTCTCGTGTGTTAAAAACAAAGAAACACTTTAAATTTGTGATTAGAAAGTCAGAAGTCAGAAAAAGCAAATAAAAAGCAGTTTATCAGAACTTTAACAAATGTGATGCCTCAGCAAGATATATACATAAATCATCATTAATATATACAGTATGCTTACACTTTTCTTGTTTTATCCTGAATTCATAAAAAAATTCATTTACACCATAATTATTTCCATAATTCTTAATTAATATCTTCTGTTTGCAATTATAAATAACATTAGATTACTGCAATCAAACCAACCATCACAGCTTGTGCATTAATAGCTTTTTGGAGTCTGCATTGGAGTTCAGCTCTCAGACAACCCTGGGGGTAGATAAAAAAAAAAAATTTTAAAAACTGCAGCGATATAATTAAGTAAAGTTTGAATGTAATCTGTCTCCATAAGAGCAAAACGTAAGAGGATGCGATATAGTTTGAAGGTACTTAAAAATTCTCTATACTGGAAAACCACATACATGGAGCCCCTATAATAAAGATATAGCACCATGTTCCAGCATCTCAAATTGTTCCTTCGACAGCAATGTGTGTTTATTGAAGGTCCTTGGCTCACACTCAATATCTTCTACAGTTCCAATGGGAAATTTCCTGGAGTTTGCTCAATCTGATTTATATTTCTCTCTGTCTCATTTTTGCCTATTTCTCCTTTTCATTTCTTTTAATGTTCCTGTTTTGCATTCTCTAGCTCCATTGTATTGTTGAATTACATTTTGCAGGAATTTTGCAAGTGTTGAATTGATTAAATGTTCATTAAATGATATTTTCATGGATATTTTCCTCTTTTCACTCTCATTCATATTCTCTTACTCCCAACGTATCCCTCTGTTTACCTCAGATTGGTTACTGGAACGACATAGACAAACTTGTGTTGGTCCAGAATGAAAATGCTCTGTCCAATGACAGCACAGCCATGGAGAACCGCACTGTTGTCGTGACAACTATCATGGTAATGTACTATCTGACTGTTTTGATTTCTCCATAGTTTGGGTGCTGTTCGAGATTTGGTTGAAGCTGTCCTTCAGCACTGACAGTCAGTCTTTCCAGACTGCATAGCCTAATTGAGCTCTTATGTAGAGACTTACGGTTTATAGTAAAAAATGAAAATTACACACCAGAAACATTATTATAACCTCATGAAACAAGTTTTTATTATGCTTTTTCCTGAGCACGATCAGCAAATTAAACTGAATAGGGAAAGCTTGGTTTTTCAAAAAGATGGGCTCTGCAAAAACAGAGTCAGAGAATTTCTAAATAATTGAACTCCCACTTACAATACCTCCTGTTCTACAGTGGACACTTGCAAGATAAGGTCAGGAAATACACTCACAGCCACTGCATTAGGCACACCTGTGAATCATCCAATCACATGGCAGCAACTCGGTGTATTTAGGCATGTAGAGCCAGTCAAGATGATGTGCTGAAAGTTCAAACCGAGCATCAGAATGGAGAAGAAAGGTTATTTAAGTGATTTTGAATGAGGCATGGTTGTTGGTGCTAGTTTGTTTGGTGGTGGCTGTTTCAGAAACTGCTGACCTAGTGGGATTTTCCCACACAACCATTTCTAGGGTTCACGAGGAATGATCTGAAACAGAGAAAATATCCAGTGAGTGGCAGTTCTCTGGGTGAAAATGCTGTGTTGATCTCAAGCTCGAGGAAAATGGCCCACCTGCTTTGAGGTACCTCAAATAACCACTCATTACAACCAAGGTATGCAGAAGTGCATTAGTTCAATTCAGTTCGATTTATTTGCATGCCCCAATATTACATGTAAAGGTTCAAAGGGATTCACAGGCATAAATATATATTAACACACAACATGTCCAATCTTGAAGTAGATGGCCTACAGCAGCAGAAGACCACACCGAGTGCCACTCCTGTCAGCTCAGAACAGGAAACCGCGGTACAGTGCGCACAGGCTCACCAAAATTGGACAGCAGAAGAATGGAAATACATGTTCTGATCTAATGACTCTTGATTTCTGCTGCAACAATCAGATGACATGAACAAAATTAAAACATGGATCCATCCTGACTTGTATCGACCATTCAGGCTGCTGGTGGTGTAATGGGGTGGGGGATATTTTTCTTGGCACACTTTGGGCTCCTTAAACAGAGCATTATTTAAACACCACAGTCTTCCTGAGTATTGTTGCTGACCATGTCCATCCCTTTATGACCACAGTTTAACCACCTTCTGATGACTGGTACCAGCAGGATAACACACCATGCCACAAAATTCAGATCGTCTCAGATTGGTTTCTTGAACATCAAGAATGAGTTCACTGTACTCAAATGGCCTCCACAGTCACCAGACCTCAATCCAATATGGCAT
Organism: Pterophyllum scalare; assembly: GCA_024447675.2. NCBI lineage: Eukaryota > Metazoa > Chordata > Actinopteri > Cichliformes > Cichlidae > Pterophyllum > Pterophyllum scalare. The sequence goes on along the minus strand of JAMQGT020007722.1, from coordinate 43,206 downwards.
CTTTGGGATTTGGTGGAACCGGAGATTCTCATCATGGATGTGCAGTTGCCAGATCTGCGGCAACCATGTGATGCTGTCATGTCATGATGGACCAAAATCTCTGAGGAGTGTTTCCAGCACCTTGTTGAATCTGTGCCAGGAAGAGTTAAGGCAGTTCTGAAGGCAAAGGGGCTCCAAAACAGTAATAGCAAGGTGTGCCTTATGAAGTGGTGAATGTATAATATTAATTAATTTAATAAACTTTAAATTTTACCTTTATTTTCTAGAAGCAGGTGTAAATAATTATTTCGAACCTTTTCACACCTATTTATTGAGGGGTATTTTTGCAAGTGCCCTCTGGGTGAGTTGTGGCCAATTTGAATGCAATTAAATAAAGAGGAAGTGGGCGTGTGTCATCATAAATCATAAATCACAATTAATATATGCAGTATGCTTACTTTGAATTCATGTAGTGCTTCATTTTTCTTGTTTTATCCTTCATTCATAAAAAAAATTCATTTACTCCACAATTATTTCCATAATTCTTAATTAATAACTTCTGTTTGCAATTATAAATAACATTAGATTACTGCAATCAAACCAACCATCGCAGCTTGTGCATTAATAGCTTCTTGGAGTCAGCATTTTACCTTTATTGAGGGGTATTTTTGCAAGTGCCCTCTAGGTGATTTGTGGCCAATTTCAGTGCCATCATTATATATATATATATATATATATATATATATATATATATATATATATATATATATATATATATATATAGAGAGAGAGAGAGAGAGAGAGAGAGAGAGAGAGAGAGAGAGAGAGAGAGAGAGAGAGAGAGTCATCCATTGGTGCTAATACAGTGTGACATGAATATAGCACAGTTTACTGTGGGGAAACAATTGGCACCATATTAATATGATTATACAAGACTAAAGGGCCCTTTTATATGTTGCAAGACTCATCTAATGGTTCACAGGATGATTGAACTCTTATGTCCACACAATGTGGCTGTCAGTATTTACTTGTAGTCTGGCTCTGTCATCTCAGTCGCTGTTTCAGTGTCCAAAGGAAAAGTTTTGGAAGATCCCACGTATCAAAATATTGTATTTTTTTCCTTGTACTCTTGTACACTCTTTTTTCTTTTTTTTCTTTTTATACATTATTGAAATTAAATGGAAATGTGCCTACTGATTACTGATTACACTCGATCATAATCAGTCAACACATGCAATCAGTTCTTTCTAGTTTTTGTAAAGGGGAAGTTAGTGTGCACTGTGTGGTTACGGTAGAATTGATAGAGCTTGGAGGCCAGCTCAATGGTTAGGTTTACCTCTCTTTGTGGTCTTTTTGAATATATTCAGTGTCAGAAAGCTAGGAGAAGTCCAACAAGGGAGTGACATGGCACCATTTTAACACTGAAAGAAAATCAGGCTGTAAGTGGATGAGCTGAATGAGTTCAATAGAGCCCTCACAGTACAGCCAGGAGGGAGTGGCACTTGTCCAGCTGGAAGATTTCACTAATGTCTCATTAGCAGGCAAATCCAAAAGTGACCTCAGATCACCATTTAAAAGTGACCTCAGTCCAGTCTCTTCTAATAACTTTCACGTAGACACTGCTCTGCAACCCAGTTTAATTATTCCTCTTTCTTCTACAAACAAGGATAAAGGAGGGCTAATACGGTGGATGTGTGCACATCCTCTGCTTACATTTGATTTCACTTCACCCATCTGCAGCATTTTTATACGGTGGCCATCCCCTTCCTGTAAATGCAATCAGTGTAATTCAATTTGGCATGCAAAGTGATGCAAGTGAAAGCAACTCAAAAGACTGAATTTCAGCCCAGAGATAAAACAAACCACAGATGTTTGAGCTTTAATTCAGTACTTTATTTTAAGGCACATTGCACTGCTTCATCCAGAAAACTCAAATACGACTAAAATATCTGCAGTTGTACTTACTGTTGCGCTCATGCAAATACCTGTAAACAGACAACTGTCCAAAGAGGTTGATTTGATAATGCAGAGAAAGTCTACAGTGCCTCTGGTGGTCAGATCCAGTAATCAGTCAGGCTGGCACAGACCCACATGCTGCTGTAAAGAGTTCACAAGCATTAAATCAGCTGTACTAAGTGTCCCCTATTAGAGTTTCACCTTCAAACATGTACATTTCAACTGGCGACATATTCAATCACACACTGCAGTGTTTGATTTGGTGACTTGAGTTCAGCTGCAAGTCACACATACAAACATATCAACATGATCAGATAATTAAAATGCCAATTTATGAACCTGTGACAATGATAGCTTCTGGTTTTGTATAGTATTTCAATACATAAATGTAATTTTGGTTGAGGGCGGGTGTTCATTTTCTGTGGGTTATAAACAGATGAGTGTAGAGAACAGATTCAGGCAGTACTGTATACATGTTTCCAGTGTTGCCTCCTTCTGTACTGCTTCCCCTTCTATGTCTGTCATTCATCTGACTTTCCAGCATGTCTGTCCTCTCAGTCTCCTCATCCCTTTCTGTCTTCTTGCTTCAGTGTAACTGTATCTCACCTCTTTCACCTCCCACACCCCTTATTTTTACCTCCATGCCTGCAATCCTTGCATATTTCTCTGTGGATGGTGACCTCAGCTGGCCTTGACTAATGTTAGCTCAGCCACCTCCTCCTCTTTGCAGCCTCTGATGATGAGGAAACCTCTGCTGCGACACTGATGCCGAGTCTGCAGACAAACCGACAGAATGAAAACACAGACTCACCTAAGTCGCACAGAGCCCATGGAAATGACTGAGAACAAACTGCTAGAGTTTCTCTAAAGGTTTTAAAAGGACTATTTCTTCCTTTGCTGTTTTTCTTATCTATATCTTGTATAAAAAGGTGATTTTTTAAAATTATTTATTTATTTATTTTATTTTATTTTATTTTTTGGGGGGAATTTTGCCTTATAAGTAGTTTGACAATAAATAATGACATAGAGAACAGATGAAAAGCAGGCTCGTGGGCCTGTGAGGTTTTGCTTATTGTGCTCCTGTCTTCCTCTCATGACAAAGCCACAGCTGGATGAAGGCTCTGCAATGGATTCTGTGGCGTCTGTCAAGGTTTGACATTTGGTCGCACAAAGTCACTGGACTGAGGAACAGCACTGTTACTCAGATTCTTCTTACTTTTTGGGGACACCACAGCTACCACCTTCCTCTCTGTTACACCGCCTGCAGAAGAAATTGCCTTCAATCAGATTTTTTATATTTAAGAGAAGATGTGGGTGGGGGGTGACAGGTCTGCATGTAGTCCTGCATTTTTTTCTTTCAGCGCTCACCTTGCTCTCCTCTGTTTTCATCTTTCTGCTGTGTCACTCTGTAAATCTATTCAGTCATGCCTACTCAGTCGACTTTCCTTTACTGTCCTTGAGCTCCTCGAAGATTGTCTTTAATCTCTGCACTAAAATAAAAGGATAAAGTAAACACGTTCTTTTAGTTTTAGGTAATATGTTCAGCATTTGTTGAAACGATCCATTACTTATCTTGATTATTTATATCATGATGTGTCTTAATGATCGTTTTTGTACCTTAGAAGAACAGCATGTTTCAAAACGATACCAAAAAAATACTCCCACAGCTGAAAGTGTACTTAAATGGAAATATTGCAGTGACATTCACTATCCAAAAGCTAAACTAAACATAATATAAACCCAATTACACAAGCACACAGTGGCTGTACATTTTCACACTACAAAAAAATATACACACGTACACATGAGTACATGTGCATTTACAAAAACCCCACAGATTTTCAGAACAAAGATGGGGCCTGATTGATGGATGTGTTGCCTTTGGCCTTTATTAATGTGCACTTAACTCTACTATAGGTACACCCTACATGACAGCAATTATAAAGCAGGGGCATAAACATGACGGTGTCTTGTTTATGCCCCTGCTTTATAATTTCTGGTAGTGCATATATCTGATTTTATACTTCAACTTAATGTGTCTTCATTTGTATACTTAAACAATTATAATCTTTAAAAGAAAAAAATTTAAAAATGTTGTGCCATGAAAAAAAAATTACCAAATCTGTAACTAAGCAAAAGTATTGTGCATGGCTGGTTGGTTAGACTTAGTCTGCCTGACTGATTCATTTGACAGACAAACTGACTGACTGTAACTAACAAACTGTTTAGTAGAGTGGCAGTCTTTGTCTTCTGGTCAGTGGCTGGCTGCTCAAATGACTAACTAAATGATTAACTGCTTAACTGCCCTGCCTTCTGTATAGCTAAATAGCTGGAAGATGATCAGGCTGACCAACTGGCCAAAAATGTGACCGGATAGATGATTATGTACTGTGATTGCAGTAATTGCTTAATAAATGGACTGCCTGACCAACTGACTGACAAAGGGTGTGACTCACTGCCTGGCCTGCTTCTCTGGCCATGTGAATGGATAGCTCGCAGGCTGATGAAATGTCTCGGTGGCCAGCTAACTTGATATGTGAAAATCTGGCTTTTAAAATGCTGAACTGATTGAAGGTCCAGGTGGGGCTGGGAGGTTGGGGGCAGGGGCGGTGGGTGAATGAATGGCTGGACAGTTAGGTGGTTGTCTGCTGAGATTCATCTTCTCACAAGACTGGCTAACTGGCTTACATAGCAAGTCATTTCTGCCTTTTTGGCACGAGTGTGAAGTGTTTCATGTCTTATCAGCCCCAACCATTTGCTTCTACAAAGCCGTTCTCCCTTTTTCACACACCCCTTTCCATCCTTTGCTTGCTCTCTTCTTTCTTCTCCATTTTTCTTTTTTGTCATTTTCTCTCTTTCTCTTAATCTCTCCTTCACACTTTTCCTCTTGCCGTTTCTCTCGTCTCTTCTCCTTTAGCGATCCCTGTTTGTGTTCGGATTTGCACCCTCATCTCTCTTCTGTAGTTTCAGACAGCCAAAACGCCCTGCGTCCTCTCACTTCTGCTAGTCTCTTCCCCATACCCTCCCTTCTTCCGCTTTCAGGCTCCTGATTCTTATTTCTTCCTCTCTTCCCCCCTCCCATTTCTTGCGCTAATTCATGATGCCACATTAAGCAACACCCAAACACGATGCTTTCTTCCCAGCAGTAAATACATGCGCTAACATCTTGTACACACACAAACACACTCACTCACAGCAAGACAAAAGTGTCTGGAGCAAACTGATAACAAACCTTAAGGAGGCATTAAAGTGATACACTGCCACTTTTGCTGGAGCTTGAGCTAATATGTGTGTGTATGTGTGTTTCTGTACGTATAGTATGTCTTTTCATGTGTATCGGCTTACACAAAACTAAATTAACTTAACAAAGTAGGTTTGTCAGATTTCAAGCATTTGACCTTGTAAATGTGATGGCTGCATTCTCCTTAACACAAGCTGCCTAAACGATTCCTTTTGAGAATCAGTGATTAAAGATGAAGCAAACAAGCACTCAAGTTTGTTTGTTTAAGGGAAAGACTTGATAAGGCTCTTCCATTTCAGGGTCAGCAAAGAAACGTATTTGTGCTTCCTGGCTCACTTGGACATGACAAAATCAGATTCACAGAATTCACTATAAAGTTTATATCAAAAAAAGAAAGGCATTAAGAAATATGCTTATTTGCTAACACCCAAGAGTTTGATGAGGACATTAATGCTGCTGCCCATTTAACATCCTTTGCAGCATGTGTATGAGCACTTGTGGATATGATTTCAAGTTGATTATTAAATAAAACTTAGACTAATTATATCAGAAATGTTCTCAGTGTTCAGTGGTTTCTACTGTACTGTGAAAAAGACTTGAGCCACTCCCCATTTCTTTGCTAGGAAAATGGGAAATCGATGGAGCAGTTTACTGAAGCATGTGCAAAGATACATGGAAATATAGTATGTAAGAAAAAAACAGAGTTTGTTCAATTCTAAAGAGCTTGAAAGTCAATATTTGGTATGATAGCCTATCTCTTCAACACAGTCTGAACTCTCTTAGGCAGCTTTCTTATAATTTCTTTCGGTAGTATTCAGGAACGGTTTCTTCAAGGGCATTAAAGCTCTTCTTTGGATAGTTTTCCATTGTGTGTTTTTCTATCCAGGTATGCTTTTACTTCATTGGTAGTGTGAGATCATTGTCGTGCTGAAAAATGAAGCTATTGCCAGTCAGATGCTTTCCAGATGGTATTGCATAGTTGATCAAAATCTAATCATACTTTTCAAGTGTTCATAATTCCATTAATTTTGATAAGAGCTACAACACCACTGGCAAAAATGCAGCCCCAGTCCATAACAGAACTGCTACTATGTCTTACAAATGTCTGTAGATTCAGAAGATTACCTGAAGGGCCAGGTGCATCTCTCAGGTCCTGTGTCAGGTCCATCCATCCATTTTATTCCGCTTATTCAGGGCCAGGTCATGGAGGCAGCAGCCTAAGCAGAGAAGCCCAGACCTCCCTCTCCCCAGTCACCTTGTCCAGGGGTGACTCCAAGGTGTTCCCAGGCTAGTCAAGAAGTATAATCCCTCCAGCGTGTCCTGGGCCACCTATCGGCCTCCTCCCAGCAGGACATGCCCAGAACACCTCACCCAAGAGGCACCCAGGAGGCATCCTTGTCAGATGCCTGGACCACATCAACTGGCTCCTTTTGATGTGCGATCTCGTTCTTTCAGTCACTACCCAAAGCTCATGATCTTAGGTGAGGGTAGGGATCTAGATTGACCAGTAAATTGACAGCTTTGCTTTCACACTCAGCTCTCTCTTTACCACAACAGACCAGTGCAGCTTCTGCATCACCGCAGACGCACTCCCAATCTGTCTGTCAATCTCCCACTCCCTTCTCCCGTCACTTGTAAACATGACCCCGAGATACTTAAACTTCTCCACCGGTAAACAACTTGTCCCTGTGCCAGAGTTGGCACTCCAGCCTTTTCCGGCTGAGGACCATGGCCTTATACTTATACTTTATAGGTGCTAATTCTCATGCCAGCTGCTTCAGACTCTGCTGCAGATCATTCCACTGCGAGCTGGGGGCCACCACCTGATGAAGCCAACAGGATCACATTATCCGCAAAATGCAGAGATGAGATTCTGAGGGCACCAAGGTGGAAGCCTTCGGCCACTTGGCTACACCTAGAAATTCTGTCCATAAAAATTATCAACAGAATCGGTGACAAAGGGCAGCCTTGAAGAAGTCCAATACCCACGGGAAACGAGTCTGACTTATTGCCAGCAGTAAGTCCTGTGTCAGGTCTTGGCTGGATTTTTTTCCCATTTCTGAAGGACATGACTTCCAGATACTATTCATCTGCTGTATATAGTTATTTTAGGTGTGACACTTCCTCTGTCCTCCACTTGTCCAGTTTCCATAGATTTGTTTAAGGGCATACTGCACAATGTGCTGAGATATGCCATGTTTTTGGCTAATTGCTCTTTAGGAATTCTCTGTCATGTGTAAACACAACATAACACTGGTTCATCCATTGAGTGAGGTAACTTTTTTATGCCATTTGTTAGGCCATTCGGTCATAGAAGCGTCTTAACTTTTTGTTGTACAGCACTACGGCTATGTCCATACATGCACAGGTATTTTGGTAAACAAAGCTTTCTATGCATTTTGGCCTTTTGCCCCCATGTAAACACCATTTTAGACCACTGGAAATGAAGCTTTTGAAAAACTCCTGCAAAGGTAAAGATTTTCAAAAACTCTGTTTCTGCATTTACATGTAGACAAGGAAATACATATATATATTTTTTTATTTTTATTTTATTGCAACGTCAAAGGTATACCTGTATCTCCTTTTTTGATGTCAGACTGTGTGCTGTGTTACCTTTGTTGGGTTTTGATTGGCCAACATTTCTTCGTGCTTGGGGATGTATTGCCACCTGTTGTCTCGACAAAATGTTAGTTTTTTGCATTTTCATGTGGACATTGCTATTTCTCTAAGCAAGCTCGGAAAAATCCCCATTTCAAAAAATATCCATGTACAGTTTGTGTGGATGTAGCCTACATCTGTCAATGACAATTTCAGGTGAAAATGGTAAACTGTGAAATGGTGAACTTCCACAATAATGACGTTTTGAGTCCCTGAAAATTGCACAATTTGAAAACAGGTTCCAGAGTGTGATGTTTTTGAAATTCTCTGGTCTCTATTTCCGTGTAATCAGGGAAAACTAGTTTTCCATAATGAGAGGTACTGCACAGGTATCTATGGTTTTGACTCCTATACTTTTTCTGCACTGCATGCACATGTTGTTACATTACAAAAAGCATTAAACACACACCATCAACTTGTGGCCTGGCATGGAAACTGCCACGCTTTCAACATTGCTTGTGGTTCCGCGTGAACAGCAATCATTTTTAAAATGTTGCCGTCTGCACATTACTTTTTGAAAACCAAAATGGAAAATCAATACCGTTTCCAGGTGATCATTCTTCTGTAAACAGGGCCTAAAAAAGTGATGTGTGGCTCAGGACATTTGCACAGTATTGTAGGCGTAAGTAAATAATGTATTCACAATACACTATAGGTTAATGGCTAAATAAATAGCTGAAGCCAGCTATTAAGATAAAAATAAAATGGTGCTTCAAAGCTTACTATTTAACACAAAATACCTAATTTGTTAAATCTTTTTGAAAAGGGAAGATAAAAAAAATGGCAAAAACTATGTTGTATTTTTCAGCTAATCCCCTGGTTGCCTTCATTCTCATGGGCAACTTGCTGTGCTGAGCTAACCATCTCGTGGATGCTTTGGCATAATTAACTTACACAAAGAGTGGTATCAGTATTCAACTCTAGCTCTGAGCACAAAAGAGAATAAACATATTTCATTGCCAAAACATGTTTAATATCTCTGAATGGGAATTTACGGTAAATAAGGTCAGTATAGGTAGTGTTTATCCTTTTTGTCTGTTAAGCTGGTGAATAATGAACTCTGTATAAAGTTGGTGCAAAGTACATTTAGTTCCCATATTTTTGAACTGCATCATAGTCAACAGAGTATGCCCACATCTAGAGCATGCTTTTGATTCTTTTTTTTTAAAGAATGCAATTGCATCCATCTGATTACAACTTACATAATTTTCACCTTCCTTGTTTTTTTAAGTATTTTTTAGACTATTTTGTGCAAGGTGTATTCAAAAATAAATGTACTAAATGATCCCAGCCACAAAAAAGCAAACAGAATCTCATATTTTGAGGATCTTTGTGCAGTCAACATCACACTAAGTTTATTGCTGTGAACAACTGAAGAATTAAAAATTATAGCCATACAATATATAGTGCAGTCGCAAGCAGCACGATAATTGTGATAGCTGTAAGTAACAGTCATCAGGTTCCGGCTTTAAAAGACAATTTTCTGCACACATTCTCATTCCTCTTCTCTGGTACACAGTAATGGTGATGGCTCTGTACATCTGTTTAATTTACCTGAAACTGCTTCGCTTTTCACATGATTCATGTTGAGTCAGTGAAATGTGAACCCCGAAAGCAGCTAATGTGTCTGATAATAACATTTGGGAGAAATGTTTTGGTTTTTTGTGTTTTTTTCTTTGTAGTTCTGAGACTGAGCACCAAAGGGCAAATGTTTGTATTTAATGATGATGGTGATGATGATGACGATTGTGTTGGTAGTGAGAAACATGCAAATGTTCAGCATTAATGTTCAAGATAAATTAAGAACTGATTTGAATGCCTGGTTTTCTTAATAATCTTTTCAAAAATGGCTTATAAGAAATATGCAAAGGCAGTGCTAATATGTGTAAAATTTGTATTTGTTTCTGAATTGTTCATGTGCAAGTTTAATGTTTTTTTCTTTATGTTTTATGTTATTTGTTTAAATGGGCACTTCCTAAAGAAATGATTAACAACTGACAATGAAGTCACTCTAAGGATTTAAAAAAAAAAAAACAGTTTGCATCTATCCCAGTAGCTTTTTGAGATTCTACTTTAGCACAGTGGTGTTTTCAGCTAAATGCTGCATGTCAACATGCTTGAAATGATATTTTCATGCTTATCAGTTTAAAAAAATTTTGTTTTGTCTTTTGTTTTGGTGGTGGCTAAAATGCCAGACTTGAGTCTTCAAAATGTTAATCCACAATCCAATAAGCATTTTCAGGATCCATCCATCCATCCGTTTTCTTCCACTTATCCAATTAAGGGTCGCAGGGAGGCTGGAGCCTATACCGGGTGCCATGGGGCGAGATGTGGGGTACACCCTGGACCGGTCACCAGTCAGCTAACACAGAGAGACACACAACCATTCACACTTACACCTAAGGTCAATTTACAGTCACCAATTAACCTAACCCATGTATGTCTTTGGACTGTGGGAGGAAGAGAACCCACGCAGACACGGGGAGAACAAGTAAATTCCACACAAAAAGGTCCCAGCCAGCCGGTGGATTCAAGCCCAGGCCATTGCTGTTGTGAGGCGACAGTGCTAACCGCTGGACGACTGCCACAATGTCCACATTTATTTCTTTTATACAATCAGTGTTAACACTGAACATAAAGTACAGCAGAGGGTGAAGGGAATCCTTTAATTTTGGAAGACATTTAATCATAAGCCAAATTACTAAGCAGATAATATAAAATAGTTCTTCTCAAATAAAAATCATTTTACATTTTGACGAATATAAACTCATTAAATACTCCCATTGCGAAGAATTTCTCATTTCACGCCTTAGTCATACACAAATGCACAAGTAAATGTTTTCATTTCAAGCTCTTTGTTTGCTAAAGAGAATAAAGATCAATATATAAATCCAACTTCCCTTTGAAGGATTTGTTTGGATGGCTCAGTTCCTGTTGGGAGATTGTTTTAATCCCGCTGCCTTCCTACCTTTGAGCTAGACTTTTCTCTAATGTAATTCAATTTTTGGATTGAAAATTCTTCCACTGATTCCACTCAGATCTGTGTTCAGGAGACTTTATTGTTCATTTGACCCATTTGATAACTGTCAGCATAACATTTCTCTTTGATTAAACTGTACTTGTTTTCAGTTTCCTGAATGGAGAATTCAAATGTTATCATTTTGTATGTTTTATTATCTGCATAAATTATTTCATAGCTTGGGAGTGCTGAATATTATTACAGCCTGTTTGATTAAACAGACGAGATTAGTCTTTGATTAAAACAGGTTTGATAACATTTTAACAGGCTTTGTTTCATGTGGATTACAGGGTAAGCTGCCTCGGGCATAATACCATTACTCACTGCTTCTGATAGAGGCACTGTCACTCAAAAGTCTGTGTGTGCATTTCTTTTCTCTGTGGAGCAGTGCATTTGTGGCATTCCTAATGCACCCACCATCTCACATTAAACTCTCTCTTTTTGCTTTCATCTTTGATAACTGCATGCACAGAATTCCGTTTGCCTAAGAGCACCCGTCTTCTTTTTCTCCTTCTTCTTTGTATTTTTCTGCTATCTTTTACATTTCACCCTTCTCAGTGTTAGTGTTGTACTAAGTCAGGCGAAGGTCCCCGTGGAGTCGTGTAGATGAAGGCAGAAAACACGGGGCTGGAAGTCAGAAAAACAAGTTATAAAACATCAACTTCACACACTGCCTTGTAAAAACCAGCTCTAATATATGTTTATTTTTTTCCCCATTTTGTCAACTGTGCATCTTTTTATTAAGTTCTGGCTTCTGTGTTTTCCTAACAAGACAGTTTATGTATGACATTCTATGCCACAGTTACTAAAACATGAATCTGCGTATATTATAGTTGGTTATATGTTCCCACATGGACAGTAAAATCTCTTAGGGTGATGTGCATGTAATTTACTAAATTCAGCTTTCAAAGGTTCTGATTCCCTCTTTGGTCTCAGGTTTGCAGCAATGCATTGTATTTGTATCTTATAAAGCTTTGCTCATAAAAATGTATATGTATCTATTTTTCACAAGAATAACATCACTTCTCTTTTTATGTGATTTATACATGGTGCATTGCTCATAACCACACTGGTTCCTCTTAATTGCTTCCATCATGTTCCTCCAAACAGCTGTCGTTCTTCCCTTATGCTGGTTTTGTAGGAGGGTCCTTACGTGATGCTGAAGAAGAACTGGGAGCTTTACGAGGGCAACGACCAGTATGAGGGATACTGTGTGGACTTGGCCTCTGAGATCGCCAAACACATTGGAATTAAATACAAGATCTCCATTGTACCAGATGGAAAATATGGAGCCAGGGATCCAGAAACAAAGATATGGAATGGCATGGTTGGCGAGCTTGTGTATGGGGTAAGGATGGAAGAATAGCAGCATGTAAAAATATCTTTTGGATTTTATTCTGGGTTTTTTTTTTGGTTAAGGATCAGAGTGTGGTGTTTAGATGAAATCACAATGACATTACAAAAACTTATGTTGGCACAAGACCAACGAAGCTTGAAACTTCTTTGTAGAGGTCGTGCGAGCTGCAGAGCCAATGCATCAGGCAATGACTGAGAAATGCTCAAAATGACTCCCTGCAGCATACAGATTCTCACAAGTGCTACATCTCCTTAGTTAGCGAGTTAGTTTCCCACAGAGATGTAATGTCATGGTGGGTTCACTCATTTCTTCAAATTTGCCAAGCTGGTTAATTATGCCATATATTCCCAGGCACAGTCTGAGATTTCACAATGCTGTCTGAATACGAACTTTATCAGCACACACAAGACACTGTCAGTCGTCACTTTGATGAGCAGTGAAAGTGGAGACATTGCAGCAGAACACCAACAGAATCAATTACCCTCCAGAATCTGGAAGGTGACACAGCAGAACATTGACTAATCAGGTTTGATTTGCATCAAACACTCACAGTCCTTTCTGATACCTCTTCTGCCACATAGAAAATATTGTAAGCAGTTCCAGTCGTCTTTGTCTTTGCATTGTTGTACCCCCGACCCCACCCCACCCCACCACCGCATTCTTGCTATAATTTATTTAATCTGTCTCCATATTGTGCATTAGGTTGAGTGGGTATTTGATATCCCCCTGGCCTATCCTCCCTGTTTTATTTTCATATCACTTCTGACTTCCTTATCTTTCATTTGCTCATCTTGTGTTGCGACATCTTCACTCCTTATAGCTGTAGTTGCTGTAGTTTGTTTCAGTTACCACTGTAGACTATTGTTACCAATTACCACTGTATCTGTTTAGAAACACGGAGCCATTCATAAACTGATGCTCAGTGTGCTGAACGAATGGCATTTTTGACTCTTCTGCAGAATTTGTATATGTGTGTATGTCTGTGTGCAGGCATGCACACATATGTATGTCTGCATATGTGTAGTGTATGAAATACTCCTCTGTCATTCTGGTTTCCCATCACCCCCTTTCAATCCTTCCGCTCACCCCCTTCTCTGATCTTTGAGTCCAGTTCCTCTTTGTTCTCTCTTTGCTTTGCCCCTTGACAGTTCCTATTCATTATAGCTTATTTGTTTTATATGCAGTTGCTGCAAATTAACTGCAGGAAGAAAAAAAAACACCAGAGTGAACTGAAATCTCAGCCCCACCCCCCTTCTTTGCAGAAAGCAGAAATTGCCGTGGCCCCACTGACCATCACCTTGGTGAGAGAGGAGGTGATCGACTTCTCTAAGCCTTTCATGTCTCTGGGAATTTCAATCATGATCAAGAAACCTCAGAAGTCTAAACCAGGTGTTTTCTCTTTCCTGGACCCACTGGCCTACGAGATCTGGATGTGCATAGTGTTCGCTTACATTGGAGTCAGTGTTGTGCTGTTTTTGGTGAGTGATTGTTACAAACTAGAAGTCAGCACTTGACTTGGATAGCAGGACTGAACTAGAAGAGTTACTGAAGCCTTGGGTAGAGGGATGAAAGCACATACAGTAGCTACAGGGTAATAATACATCTGAACGAGTGAGCTACAGGATAATAGAAACAACATTTCCTGTTGTTCAGAAGTCAGTTTTTATTATAAGGTCCTTTTTTCTGATGTGTCATCATGACTCTTGATATTTCTGACTGTATATTACTTTTATGTTTTACAGACTATTAAAACCCCACAGTCACGTAATGCATCTAAAAAAATTTCAAGTATGACAGTATTGGCTTTACACTCAGCTGAAATGTCATTTACAGTGCTGAAGACAGCTTCAAGGCAGGAAATCATTAGATACTTAAAGGCATCCTCTCTGAACAGAAATAGCTTAATAGTGATGCATGCAAGACATTTAAATGCTTCATGTCAGATATTGAAGACAGCTCACTTTACCATACACAAGATCACCCTGTGATACCAGATTTTCTGAATATTCAAGGAAATGGTTTTCTTTTGTATCAATCAGAAATTCGCCCTCCAAGGTTATCTTATCTGTTGTGAGATGTTAAACAGATGTCTCTCTCATTTACTTGCTTCAGTTTGCCTTTGAACGCACATTTGTTGCTTTTTTCATGTATTAACTGCTTTGTTATTATAAATGTGTGAATAGATTGCCACATAACTTTAAAAAATGTGACCCCCTCCGATTCTCTGTGTGACCTGTGGACTGATCTGTACTACAAAAAGAACTCTGGTCAAATTTGACAAGAAAATTCAAAGGATGTGATGTTTATGCTCACTCCTAAGCATGTTTTTGTCGATTCCCAAAGTGCTAAAAGTGATGAAAGAAATTAAGTCCACTGATAGCTAATATTGATATCAACACTGTCATCTTTTTAACGTGTTGTACTGCTTTGTGTCTTGTTTTATTCAATAGAAACAAGTCGATAATCAGTGCTCATTCCCAGTCTTTCCAGCTTTTTATTAGCACTATTTGTGCAGTAAGTCATTAAGCTAAGTTTTTAAAAAGTCGTAGTGTACCCTGCAGCCGTGGGCTCACAGTGTTTCGGACACCAAATATTTTAACATTTCATAAAAGACTCTCGGGCTGACTCGGATTCAAGTGTGGACATTAAGCTGAAGATCCGGACTTTTTCAAAGTGACTAATCCAAACCGATAGCAACACATTAATGACTGACCTCCTGTTGTGGATGGATCATGTCAGATGTTCTCCTGGCTGAGGCTTGGCCCATTTTCAGTGTCTTCTTCCTGCCATGTGATAGCATTTGTCTCTGCCCATCAAGGACCCTCAACATGAACTTTTACTGACAACAGTTTAACCCTAATCCTCCACCTTTCCTGTGCTAGCCTGTTTATAGATCTGTAGCAGGCAACCAGGTAGCACATAATTATTTGTCAGCTAGCCCAACCTGCCAAACCTCGCTGCTGTGTAGTTTTCCATCTTTTTCCACATCCAAAGTTATAGCAGAGCTGTACGTTTTAGTTTTTTAGAAATACTACAGTCAGAACCTGGTATGTTATCTTTAGGTTGAAACTAGCTAGCTAACTGCTAAGGCCTCTAAACCTTGCAAGCACTCTTCTCCATGGATGAGTGAACATCAGATTATTATAACACTGGGGAGAAATGATCCACTGATCATTTTATTGGAGGTGAAAGAATTTGGGCCATTTTAACTCTCAGTGGTGCCTCATCGTTTGTTTCTGAGAACTCAAGGAGCATTTGGAGCCAAGAGTGGCTAATGATCGGATTTAAGATGTATTGACAAATTATATATATATATATATATATATATATATATATATATATATATATATATATATATATATATATATATATACATATATATAGAAAAACTGATCTGGAATCGAATAGTACATTAATTTGCTAACTACGTTGTTAGTAAGGTTGCAAGCTAAGGCTATCCAGCTTGTGGAAGATTTTCAAGTGTAACAAAATATTATCTTTACAGTAATCTAATTCATACATACTCCCTGGAAAGCAATTTATAATGACAGACTAACATCAGCTGATGTTATAAAATTACCATCATCAGAGTCATGTAGCAAAGTTACAGGTAGCAAGTTAACCTTATCTTGTCAAAGTTAGAGAGCTAAAATTATGAGTGGAAATATTAACTGGCTACCCTGCCAAATTACTTCACTAGCTAACATGTAATGTGATCCATGATACTGTACTGTGTATTTGCCAAAGTTTGATTTTAGGCCAAATAAAAAAATATTCCTTGTTTTTTTTTAACAAAAGAAAAACTTGAGACATTTTTGTGCTTCTTAATACATATGATGATGAATATGGTGAAAAGGTTAGTTTGGAGCTAGGATCTGCTTACTTGGTCGTACTTGGTCTGGACCAGTACAAGAAAAATGGGTGGCTTCAGACAAAAAAAAAAAAGTTTTAATTTGTGATTTTAATGTACCTGTTCTGCTCTTCTTTTACTTTAAAGTTTTCTGACACCTTTCCTGCATTAGGTGAGTCGCTTCAGTCCGTATGAGTGGCATGCAGAGGAACCAGAGGAGGGTGCAACAGAGCAGGGCCCCACTGACCAACCTCCAAATGAATTTGGCATCTTTAACTCCCTGTGGTTCTCACTGGGAGCCTTCATGCAACAAGGCTGCGACATCTCACCACGGTAAGGGAGGGAAATGATCAGTGAGAGATAAACAGAGTGCATTTGTGTATGCATGTTTGTCAGACTGAGTGGGATAATATTTAAGGCAGTATGCAGGGTGAGTGTGAGGGCCGGGGAGACCGTGTGTGCTGGTCTAACTGTCTGTAACACTTGAGTGCTGTAGTATTAGACAGTAGTGATTCAGACTGTTGACAGTGTGAATCACCTCTTTTAGCACTTTCCTATCTTTAACTGAGCCTGGCTGATATACCAAGACACACACATGCAAACACAAAAATATAAAAGTGAGAAGAAAACACCTGCATACAGTCCAGTGGTGATGTCCATGTGGCTCTGTTATGTTGGAAGATTTAGCAGTTTGCTAGGTAAGTATGAATCTTTAATGCACCACAGAAGAGGCAGAGTCCAGCTATATTTTTAGAATATTTATAAGAATATGCCATTTTATTATTGATAACCTGAGAATGCAGTTTAGTGAAATATTCATTGCCAGCATCCTCAAGTCCTTTAGGGAGCAAGTCTAAGGAGAGAAGGAGCAGCAGGGAGCACTTCACACTAAAACAAATGAAATGAAGAGACTGACGAGTGATGAACGCAAGAAAGACACAGTGTGATCAGTTGTGCTTGGGAGAACAGTAAAAACTGTTGGGTATGCATTTATACATATGTAAATGGAAACTTCTCATTTTATGAAGATAAAGTGGTTGCTCAACTGACTGCTGTTCCACCTGCGTGAGTACACACAACTCTCTGACATGAGTTTGCAACCCTTTGTATGTTACCTCAAATAGTTAAAACTTTAAGTGTGCCATGAGTTCTTCTGCCTGCGGGATAGTTATATTCTGTTTACATTTTGGAGATTATCTTCATAGCTCCATGTCTTCTAAGAGCAAAATAGAAATAAAGGCTGGCTGACTTCAGAGGAAGTCCAGTCAGTAAAAACTTCACAGATCAAAAGATCCTCCAAGCAGCAACCCATTGCACATACTGGGCAGTGAGTGGAGCTGTGTGTATGTACTGATGTGGTAGTAAGAGGTCAGAGGTGTAGCTAGGAGCAAAGGCTTTAAAGGGCATCAATATACAGTGCAAAGGAAATTACTTCACAATGGAAAAGTTAAAGTAAAGCAGTTGCTTTCTTTAAATTCCAGCTTAAAACATACTTTTATGGGAAAGCTTTTACTGATTGTACTTGAGTTTCACATTCCTTTAACCATCTTTTATTTCCTAAATGTCCCAGTTCCTGCAATCTTTTACTACAGTTCAATGGTCTCCAGTGTTTGTTTTATTTTCCTCAGAGTTCATTTTGTGAAGCACTTCATATCGCAGATTTTGATTTTGCTATATGGTAAACTTTATTAGTATTTTGTATTTTCTTCTACTCGAGTATCTCTCAGACATTTGTGCTGCATCTACATTTGCATTTCTCTTTTGGAGAAAGAACAAAAGTATCTTTTCAGCTCCCTGAACTTCACTTTCTTCCTCCTCCTCTTTGCTCTTCTGCCCTTCTCTTCTGCTCTTGCATCCATCTCTTTCATACCCTCTCCTTTTCTCTCTCTCTCTCCTCTTCCCGGCACATGTCGTCTCCGTCTCTCCCACTTTACTGTGACTGACAGGCCAATTCCAGCCCTAGCACACAAAATGGAAAACACTCACATCAGCTGGATGCGCAACAGACACTTCACAGACTTTGCTTTCCTTATACACACATATGAAAAAAAAAAACACCCACTGTTCACTTTCACAACAATACAACACACACACGCAGACCTCTCCGTCACTTATAGGTCCTGTATATAAGCCACAACTGTCATAGCCATAATGCGATACTTAACATGAAGCCAGTGCTCGTCATATAAATCACACACCCTGTCACTTCCAATACAGCACAACTTCTGCATAGGCCAGGATTACAGCAGTCACAATTGCCAGATTATATTCTTACTGCAAGAAATCTGTCTCTTATATAGTTTTCACTTTTTTCCCATTTATGGCATTTTATCTATTGGACCTTTCAGAACAAGACTGGATAATTTAGCTTTCAGGGTTTTTTTCTCATAATGGCACCTCCTACAGTTACAATTCATCAAGTAAATGCACCGTGATGTCTGTTTTATCACAATTTTAGTCTCACAGGAACAACAACAGTGGGTACATTTTCTGAATTCAGCAGTGTTCTACTCTGACGGCATTGTGCTGCGGCTGTGGATCAGGGTTTTCAAGCCCCTGTTGTATACAAAAGAGAGCTTTAGAGATGCATAGCTCTTAATTGTAATATTGACAATATATGGATATACTGGGTGCTTTCTAATAAGAAGGAAGAGGCCAAGGAAAGATGAAAGCACTCAAAGAGCAGCAATACAGTTAATGGTGGAAGCACAAATGAAAACACCAGTATATTAACTCTTGACCATACATATTTAAATAGATAACACCAGTATTATAGGAAAACATTTGTGTCTAATGCTGTTTCCCAGCAGCTTTGTCTATGTACGTGATGTGTGTGTCTGGGTTTTTTTTTTTTTTTATAGACTAAAAGATTGGGTGTCTGTGCCTCTCCTGCTAAACTGTGCATCCCTACACCTAGATTAGCACCACAACCTTTGTTTACAGCATTAAGTGCCAAAACATTAAGGCTGCTGATTTTAAGGGAGACGAAATTTGTTCCTGTCCCTCTTAATCTCTCTTCACATGACCTTAAAGTGCTCTCCCTTATCTTTCTCCCTCTATTTCTTTTGTCATTGGGAACCACAGCTGAATGAGCCCAAATTTTACGGCTTTCAATGTGCCACTCCAGTTGGATAGTGGTGTCTGTGACTATAAAGCTTTTAGATTCAGCTTGTGTTCATGTAGTAGCATTATTCCATGTGGAATCACAGTCAAAGAGTTTATTAGTCACTGGACTCATTGATGAAAAAATGAATAGGCCAGGCAGCCAGGCTTTTTGCCATAAAGTCATGTGATGGATGAGCCTCTTTGAAACTGTGCTCTGCAGAAATACTAGATCATGTCCTTAGAAAAGGAGACGTGTCCTGCATATCATCCTGTCATATCACTTTTCTTTCTCCTCAGTTCATTTCCTTTAATCTCACATCCTCTTGTTCACCTTTGCAAGCAGGCAGAATCATAATGCTAAGTCAAGTCACACCTGACAGCAGAAATGTGCTATAGCTACTGCGGAGACAAGGTATTAATGTATTATCATAACACAGAATGTACCACTTTATTCCTGTGATGCCTTCCAGTTTCCTTGCAACAGAAATGTCTAATAATCCACATTTTCTTTTATTTCAAATTTATTTTAAATTTTCTATGTATCTGCAGCATCACATTCTCTCTATTAGTCATATCAAAGAGCAACAAAATGAACTAACTGGTCATAAAGGAGGACACATAATGGAATTATTTTTGCTGCTGTGTTTAGGCAAGAGATCAAATCCACAGAGTCTCAATTACTGTGTATAAAACCTTTTTTTATGTGACATTAACTAATTGCAGGTACACCTTTAAAACTTTAGATGCTATATTCATTCTGTTATGTCTACAGCTACATTATTTTCTCTGCATATCATTGAGTTTAAGTCATTTAAATTTGTTGATGGACATTGTGATGCCAGCCACAGCGCAACTCACAGTCACATTTCCCTGCGCATTATCATTACATTTTTCACATGTCTGTCCTGACCAGGGGGTGGCTGTTTTTTGTTTTTTTGTTTAGTTTTTTTGCTCAGGCTTTATCCTCTCTGTCCTCCATCCTTCCAGTTGTATTGTCCCCAGCCAGTCAGCGGGGATCAGAATATTGAGGCTGACATTTGCTGTGGAGTTGGGAATAAAGGAAAAGAGGCAGCTTCTTCAGGAAGAGATATTCTTACTGACTGGTTGAATGCTTTCTTGTATGTTGTATACATTCCCTTCTGTCTGTGTTCTTCTGCTTTGCAGTCTGAGTTTTTGGCTATTTCCAGCGCATGTTTTGTTTTTTGAGTTTTTGTTGTAGTTTTGCAAACTATGCATCTCTCCCATCCTGCATTATATTTTGTCTTATAACATTTATGAGCATCTGTCAGTTAAGTGTCCATGTGTCGATACTGGTTGCTTGACTCTATGTACTCTGTGTATTGACTGTGTATGTAGTAGTGAGCTGCCATAGTAAGTCCATTGGTATTCAGTGTGGGTCCTTCTCTCTATGCTGCAGTCATCTCTGCAGTCTAGGAGACACAGTATAACAAACACTCCTATTCAGCTCTTTTCTTTCTCTTTCTTTCTTTCTTTCTTTCTTTCTTTCTTTCTCTAGCTATATATCTTTGACGTTTTCATTTTTCTGCCTCCCCCTTTATGTTCGCCGATGCTCACTTTTGCTAGTTGACATTTACATAGCTAAAAACTGCTGTGCACATGTGTGCTGACATGTCTACATGACAGCATTGACTACTTTCCCTGAGCAGCCCACACAGTCTTTCTCTCGGAAACACACCGACTTGTGTTTATTTCACCTTTCCATTCAAGCACAAGGTAATGGCTGCCACGGATGTATTTATACACCCTCACACACATTGTCAGAGTGACCTTGATCGGGCATTAGCCCCACCCGCCTGTCAGCTTTTAGCCCAGGCTTTTGGGTTTCTAATGATGGCGATTGGCCTGGTCATAACATAAACGGTGGCAACAAAGTGATGGATGATTAAGTTATAGTCATGGATTAAAAAAAAAAAAGACATGAAATAATGTTGGAAATGCCTGTCCTTAGAATGAGAAAGAACAAGAGGGAGTGCCGGCAAGCAAGATAGAGGTAAAATGATCACCAGTGAACATCTCACAGGGATTAGATCTGTCTCTATCAATAAGCATATGAAATTACAGCTTCCATCTCTTGTGTGTATGTGTGTTGAGGGGGGTTGCATGTGTGGATTTTGGGGTGTGCACGTGTGTCTATTGTCTGGGCAGTTTTGCACTGTAGTGCGTATGGTTGTATATAAATGTGTGTTTGTGAGTGTCATGTGCATTGAGCAAATGGCTGTGGGTGTGTTGAATAGTTAATGGTAGCAACAGATCCAGCTAATGGCATGACTAACTAACTGCACTGGGACACCAAAGCTCACTGAGTAATTAATGATTAGTCTCAAGGTCAGTGATTAGAACTCAGTCATGCTGACAGACTGCATGTTTATGAATTTCACAATTAATCCTTTATATTTTATGAACAGTCGTTTTAAGCCCCCCCCAATCTCTCTAAGTAGTTCAGATCTTTTCTGCTTCACTTTTACAGTTCCTGTTATTTTCTTCTATTATGCCTTTCATTACCTGCCTGTGGCACCTACTGTTTAATCGATTAATTTGATTTTTTTTTTCCATGTTTGCCTTGATGCCCTTTATTCTGCCTTCATCAGCTGTGGCGCCTTTCTGCCTGTTTCAGTCATTTTGCCAATTTACTTTGTGTCACACCTGTAGTCACTGTAGGAAAAAGATGAAAGCAAGAAGAGACAAAGAAGAGAAAGGTTGTATTATGCCTCCTATCTGCATTATTCAGTCTTTTATTGTGCCAAAAGCAAACATTTAAGCTTCACTTTCTTAAAACATCAGTCACACTGCTAGCAGACTAGCTGTTTGATGAAACTGGTCTCGTTTCCTCTCCTACTTAAAAACAGCATTGCTGTAGATGGTTCAGGGGGTGTTTAAAGAAATCTCCACTGTTGATTGATCAAAGTAAAATCAAGTGAGGTAACTCTTTTCTTTTTGCAGCTGACATAATATTTAATGAGTAATTGATTATGATTTTCAAGTGATCTCCCTAGCTGATCTTCAGTGGATCCTTACAGGAATGAAAATAAAACACATTCTAGATATTATGCGCACACCTAATGCCTAAAATTGCAATCTCTTCTGTCAGGTGATAAAATGCAGATATATTGGATGCAAACAAATTGCATAGCTCAGAAGGGTTTGAGTGTTTGTGTGTGACAGTGTGAGTACGCATGAGTGAGCGAGAGAGAGAAAGATGAACAGCATGCCATTAATCTTTCACACACTGGATTGGGGAGGCAATCTGTTGGCTATCATAGATGATACATGACCAGCTATAGAATGATTCGCCTGTTGCATACCAACACTGTGAAACTGCACACACAGGTGGCACACTCATACAGATGCATCACATAAAGAGTCAAAGACACTACTGCCAAAGATCACCCAAGTATATATACCAGCATGCACTCCTAGAGCAGCAAAATGCATCCAGAAATCCACATGGAAACACATTTGTATACATGCCTGCTTGCACATATTGTCGCACATGGTTTTTCTGAATCAAGTACCAGAGGGCAAACATGCTCTCCAACTTCGCACCAAGGCCAAACACTAGTTGATACCTCCTTCTCTCTTTTTCACTCACTCACACAAACGCACACAAAAACAAATCAAGGACTGCACATTAAGAAATACACAGGGTGCTAATAATGTTCTCTTCAACCAATCTATTTATCTTTCCTCTGTAGGGTGGTTGTCTATCAAATCGCCTGAGATACCATTTTTAGTAGGTCTTTAAAATAAAAGCTTCTGTCAGCCACATATAATATGGCGTTCCACCCCCAGTATAACACAAAAATATGTCCATGTGCAGACTCAGTGAGCCCCCTTAACATTTACAGTATTTCTGCCATTGTTAAGTCTGTATGAACAGCTCAACTAACAAGAGTAAAACAGTGCAGTGGAGCTGTTACTCTATAATTGTAAATCAGTCCTAACACAGTGAAAGTCTGCACAATCTATGTCTCTTCCCAGTGTATTGTAATTAGTGTGTTAAGCTTTACTGTGAGGTTTAACGACATTGCTTTATGTCACAGATTTGTAAGACTTCATTAAACCTTGAGCTGTAGTTAAGTGGGGAAAGTCATCTCTCCCTGGCTCCTGTACTAAGAAATCATCAGTGTTGCTGTGTTTCATAATAAAAGAAAGTCCTAGCTAAGAACATGTTTAGTTTATATGGTTTATTTGCAGAATAGGGTAAATTGGTTTGCAGCAGATGCTAGCCCATTCTCTTACTGCATAGAAGTGTCATAATAAAACTCAAAACATTAGCAAAAGAAATGCAGTTAAAGTATTAGAGTGAAGCATGAAAATAGCTTAGACCCCTGTATCATTCATTCTGAAACTGAATGTCATATTAACTTTGCTGGCTGTCCTACACTCTGATTTAGCATCCTTTTTTCCCTCTGAAACCTTCATCTAAAAATAAAATGACATTATAGATTCCGATATGTTTACTTTAGATTCATGCATACCAAGGATGATTTATTAAGAGAACTGCACAGGTTTAATTTAAATTAATTAATTATAAAAATGCATTACTTGAATTTAGTATTCCACAGATAAATTAATGGACCTCAGAAATTCATCCATTAACAACTACAGCTGGAAATGCTGCCCAGTATTGATGATTGCAGTGTTTAGACAGATAACTATACCAACTGGGTGAACATGCATTAAAAAATTAATATTATTCTATTATTCTTCCTTCAGTGTGCACATGACATACACTGTGTTGCCAAAAGTATTCACTTGTCTGCCTTCATGTGTACTGTATGACCAGCTGCCTGAAAAGGAGTTATAGTTATAACACCAACCTCTTTTTATGAAAAGTGTGTAATTTGCATATGTAAATTTTTCATTTTAACCTCTTTCAATTGACCAGTGTTGTTGTTTTTCTAGTGAGGTCAGGATGACTTTCTGGTAAGTACAGTGCTTAACAAATTTATTAGACCACCTGTCATAAAAACTAGAAAACATATATATTTTATAAATCTCTTAAAAACTTAAAAATTACTGAATTCACTGAATTACCAGTACTGTTTGGTACGGCTGTGGCATAAACCTTTCACTGGGTGGTGGTCTAAAAAATTTGTTTATCACTGTACATTTTATATTAGCGATGTGTTTTGCTACAGTGTATTCTCATTTAGTATCTGTTCATACCACCACTTGCAGGTCCCCCAAGAGGAGTTGTCAGATTAATTAGTAAATGCTGCTTAAAAATACATTATAGCATATATTGGTTATTAAAGGTTTATATAATGCTTATGAATACAAGATATGCACAGCGCGAGTAAAGTTTTACGTCACTAATCTTGACATTGATGTTGCCCAAAGCACTAGCCACAGAAATAAGCACTGACCTCTGGCTGCCAAATGCCCCCAGTATTTATAATGGGTCAGTTACAGAGGACACATTTTCTTTAGGTGATCAATAAGGTGGGATTAAACTTTCTTTTTCTTTTTTCTTTTTTTTAGCTACAGGTTGAGACATCCATCACCTTGTTCTGATACTTAGCTCTTTTTTTTACCACTCCCATTTTTACCCCTTTGTGAACATGTGTTCATGGTCTTCACATACATCTCACCCCCAACAACCATCTACACAACAGGGCAAAAGGAAGAGGAGCCCACAGCACTGCAAGAGTCAAGGGACAGCAAACTGGGGAACAAACCCAGCGGCACAGGCCGACTCAGCCCCACAGGGTTTTTTTCTGATTTTTACATTTTCATTGCTATGCAGATGATATTCAGCTTTATCTATGAAGCCAGATGACACACACCAATTACTGTAGTTAAACTACAGGAATGTCTTAAAGACATAAAGACCTGGATGACCTCTAATTTTCTGTTTCTAAATTTAGATAAAACTGAAGTTCTTGTACTCAGCCCCATAAATCTTAGAAACATGGTGTCTAACCAGATACTTAATCTGGATGGCATTACCTTGGCCTCCAGTAACACTGTGAGGAATTAAACATCCTGTCTCAGAATGATGTTGAAAAGCTAGTTCATTACTAATTCATTGCTTCTAGGCTGGACTATTATAATTCATTACTATCAGGGTGTCCTAAAAGCTCCCTGAAAAGGCTTCAGCTGATTCAAAATGCTGCAGCCAAAGTACTGGCAGGGACTAGAAAGAGAGAGCATAATTCTCCCTTATTGGCTTCTCTTCATTGGCTCCTTGTTAAATCCAGAATTGAATTTAAAATCCTTCTTGTCACATACAAGGTCTTGAATAATCAGGCCCAGTCGTATATTAAAGAACTCATAGTACTGTATCACTCCAATAGAGCACTTTGCTCTGAGACAGCTGACTTACTTGTGGTTCCTAGGGTATTTAAAAGTAAAATGGGAGGCAGAGCCTTCAGCTTTCAGGCAGATTGTTGTTGATTGTTGGGTTTTCTCTGTAATTATTGTATGGTCTTTACCTTACAATACAAAGCACCTTGAGGTGACTGTTGTGACTTGGCACTTCAATTCATTTCAGTTCAATTCAGTAAACACAGTGAGGATGCACAACAGGGAAGTGTATGGCTCACTGACCTTCTCTCCATCTCTTTTTGTCTACACTCTTTATGCCTCTTTATTTTTCTGTCACTCAACTAGATGAGCCTAATAAATTATTATTATTTACCAGCTAACCAGTCAGATCACCTCACCTGTTTTGGCTTCTTAAGGAAATCCTGTAAAACCTATGAAACTTCTGAACAATATGCCATTTGCACTTCCTTTTCTTCTTCACTCTCCTAATCCCTGTCACCAATGTATTTCTTTTTCTGAGCTCAAAGACAAACATTACATCAAAGTGTCACATGGTTAAAAAAAAAAGTTTCTATTGTATACTAATAAGTATAAAACTAAATCTAACAACTGTTTCCTCGGAGAATCCATCACGGTGTATGCCAGGTTCATTATTTCAGGCAAACAGATCAATGCCTCAAGGACAAACACTATCAATTTCTGTGCGTGTGTGTGTGTGTGTGTGCTTGCACGCGCGCGTACGCAAGGATTAAGTGGTGTGCTGCGTTTTGAACAGCAGCATAATGCGGAGATGCTCCAAAAAGTGACAATTTATGCCGAGTCAGGCATCAGTGCATCTCTCGGCTTTCTCACTCCTCGTTTTCTCTTTCAATTCACACTCCTTACAACCAAGCCCTGGCTAAAAATAATTTGTCTACCATTGCACTTACATCAGAGTGTTGATAGCACCAGTCTACTGCCTGTCTGATAAATATTAGACCTTTGTCTATTATTTGTTGTCTGATAGCATGCAAGAGGATATGGTTATCACCCAAACTTTGAGTGGCTGCAATCAGTGTTTTTATAATAACAATGGATCAAATGATTATTTGTACTGTGGTAGGAGTTGCTCAGAAAATTTTCACCCAGTTCAGAAGTTCACCATAGCACCTTTCCTTGGCTTTATTTCTATTTGGTGTAATTATACACCAAAGAGAAACTGGTTCTTGAAGTAAAAAACATCACTTAGTGTAAATTGGAAATTTTTATAATTTCATCATATTTTATTATTTAGTTTCACCGTCATTTTTGAGGTTTCTCCCTGTGCATTTTCTGCTTTTCTTGTGTCATTTCACATCATGTAGTTTCAGTGACTGACACCCAAAACCTGACCTTAACCCTAATCATTACATGTGTTGGTGAACATCATAAAATAAGATGAGAAATCCACATGAGGTGCTCAGTGACTGGGTGAAATTCTGAAATTACTAATTTTCTAAGGATCCAAAACAACATGGACATGTTCATACTTACTGTGAGTGTTCTTTAAACAACACTTTTTTTTTGCATCTTTTGATGCAAATTAGACGAGGCCTGAAGTGATGGTTTTTCTTTAATATCTTTTTATACATTTGAGAAAAGGTCATGTGTGTAAGTGTATGTCTTGTAGTGTATGTCCAGTACCATTTTCACTTTGTTAGTCACTCCTCCAGTATTCATTCACTAGTGCAATATTCACCATCTTTTTTTTCATCATTTGTTTTACAACGTATATATTTTTATAAATTCTCTTATTTTCTATATTTTCAATAGATTTTATTTTCTGTATATATTTTTGTACTTACTGGGGTTAGGTTAATTGGCCAATCTAAATTGCCCATAGGTATGAATGTCAGTGTGAATGGTTGTCTGTGTTTCTGTGTTGGCCCTGCGACAGGCTGGTGACCTGTACAGGGTGTACCCTGCCTCTCGCCCCGTGACAGCTGGGATAGGTTCCAGTCCCCCCGTGACCCTGAACAGGATAAGCGGAAGTGAATGGATGGATGGATGGATATATATTTTTATACATTTTATTTTTTGCATATTTTATACATTGTGTTTTATTTTCTGTATATTTTTAGATTATATTAGACAATTATATTTTTATTTTTATTTTAGAGAGTTTGACTTTCTATTGCATGGCACTGAACAGGAGTGGCCCTCCAATCTCATTGTACATCCTGTAAAATGACAATAAATGCATTCTATTCTATTCTATTCTATTCTATTCTCTGAAGTTGAGTTGTTTTTTAAATATTTTTTTCTAGTTGCTGTTTCTACCCATTAGAATTTCAAGGTCTTTTATTGACTGCAGTACTTAAAAGGAAACATTGTGTAGCCTCTGTCTACCTTTCTTTGAGTTTCTCTAATAGGTTCACTCTCTTTTGCTTTCCTTCCCTTTACTCAGTGAAAACAAGTTCATGCAACAAAAAAAATTGCCACTAACTTTGATGCTCATGCTCACAATTGGTAGATAAACAGAGTAAGCATAGAGAAAAGGAAAGGAGGGAGTGAGGATGAGAGAGAGAGTTGCAGGATTGCCCCGATTGCAATCTGTTTCATGTAGCCTCTGTTGCTGTTATTGCTGAATTGGTTTTCAGGTTGAAAGACAATTACTTTGACAGTACTGTCAGTTTTGACATGCACACAGTGGAGTCAAAAATACGTTGTGAAACTACAGTTTTCTGTGTTGCATACCTCTGACTCTGGAACAGTAATTGTGTTTCTTTCGCTCTCTCTTTTTTAATCCCTTTAACGTTCACCATCATCTTTACCTTCACCATCTCCATGTCATCCATCTGCTGATTTCTCATCTGTGTTTGCTTTCTTTCATCTTGCTAATCTTACCATCTTGGCCACTTTGTAAAAAAAAAAAAAAAGGACTTTATCTTTCCACTTCTTACTCCTCGCTCTGCTTTGCCTATTTTTTCTCTCTGCCTCACTCCCCACTCTCTTCTCTGCAGGTCTCTATCTGGACGTATTGTTGGAGGTGTGTGGTGGTTCTTTACTCTTATCATCATCTCCTCTTACACAGCCAACTTGGCTGCATTTCTCACTGTGGAGAGGATGGTTTCACCGATAGAGAGTGCAGAGGACTTGGCCAAACAGACAGAGATAGCCTATGGGACACTGGACTCAGGCTCTACTAAAGAATTCTTCAGGGTATGAATACAATACACATGTTTTACTTGATTCCTTGAGACTGTTCAGGTTTTGTTATTTTAAGTAAAGATGACTTTGAGGAAGACATCTTTTAATCCTGCTGATGTCATTGTTATACAATGTCATTTTGAGTATATCAAACATACATTTTCAAGGATACCCTTTATGAGGTGCACCCCTTCAATAGCTTGTTAATGCAAATATCAAATCAGCCTATCACATGGCAGCAGCTCAGTGCATTTAGGCATGTAGACATGATCAAGACAACCTGCTGAAGTTCAAAGCAAGCATCAGAATGGGGAAGAAAGGTGATTTGAGGGATTTTGAACATGGCATGGTTGTTGGTCAGAGTTCAGAGAATGGTTGGGCTGCTTTGAGCTGATAGAGAGACAACAGTAGCTCAAATAAGCACTCATTACAACCAAGGTATACAGAAGAGCATCTCTGAATGCATCAAACCTTGAAGCAAATTTCATTACTATCAGCTAAGAAGAGGAAACAAAGGCAGTTTGCACAGGCTCACCCAAATTGGCCAATAGAAGATTGGAAAAACATCACCTGGTCTGACGAGTCTATTTCAGCTGCATTCAGAGGGTTGGGTCCGAATTTGGTGTAAATGACACGAAAACATGGATCCATCCTCCAGAGGTTCAGGCTGGTGGTGGTGGAATGGTGTGGGTGATATTTTTGGCATGCTTTGGGCTCCTTAAAACCAACTGAACATTGTTTAAATGCCACAGCCCACCTGAATATTGTTGCTGAACATGCCTATCCCTTTACGACTGCAGTGTGTCCATCTTCTGATGGTCTAACAGGACATGTCACAAAGCTCAAATCATGTCAAACTGGTTTCTTGAAGCAGTAAGGTGCACCTAATGAGGTGGCCACTAAATGCATATTTAAATTTGCAGAGAAGTATTTAAATTATTGCATCTACACTGCTTAAAACAATGGCCACTTAGATTCAAGTTAGTTAGTTAGCTAGTAGGGAAATGAGTGTGTTTTGAATTTTGGTTGTATCCATGTAGCCATATAATTAAAAACAAAAAAACAAAACAAAACAAAAAACAAGCAGATTCTTAAAATCATCTAAATATAATAATAACCTAGAAAGAAGCAGCAATGTGGGAGTAATCGCCTCTATTAGCTAGGCAAATCCAAGCAGCATGCAGGTACTGTGACTGTAGTTTATGGTAAAATAGTGTAAATTAATCTACAAAAGCCTAAGTGGGAGGAAAGAAATGAATAATAATCTCTTACTGAGCTTGACTTAAGAGAGACTTAAACTATGATGCTAAGTTGAAATGGATTTCTATTTTCAGGTAACTTGTGTGTACAAAATGATCACAGTAAGGTTTAATAGGATTACACTGGACTCTAGAAAACAAAGGCTCTGTGTTGGAGTGTCTCAAACATAATCTTGATTGCGGTGGAATGATGTTTGTTTCCCTAGTCCTTAGCATTTAATCACTCTGCTATAATGTAAAAGAAAGTAATAAAACCATAAGAATTATAAAAGTTAAAAGCAAGGTAAGTAAAGTCGAGGTGAACTAGCTGGACAGAATAGGATGAGTAGGATATACTACAGAGGGCTGTTACAATGAAAGAAACGGGACAGAATAGCAGAGTGGGGTGAAGCAGCCCCAAATGAACCTGTAGTTGCTTCACCTTTGACCTTTTCATCTATGTGGATCCCAGTTACATATGTGCTAATTGTAGACAAACATGCACATAAACACAATGCTAATAAAATCTGAATTTTTCTGCCCCTATTGCCACACACAATTATTCAGATTTGTTTTTGTTCTTGTGCATGTTACGTGTACATAAACAGTTCTGCTCTGTAAGAGTGTGTGCACTAGTATTTGTGTCTGGAGACAGAGGAAAGGACGGGGGGGGGGGTAGCAGACAGTTTGTGCTTCTGTTAGTAGCTCTGGCATCATCAACATAACGAGCAGGCTGAAATCTGTGGAGGGTGAAAAAGCAATTTACTCTCCCACAGCTGAGGGGGATTCGCCACCACCATTAATTATCTTGGTGTGTGCATGTTGGTGTGATTATGTGACCATCTATGTGTACACATCGTGTATATGTTAGCATGCATGTGTGCACATTAAGCAACACATGTATGTGTTTTATATGTGTAAGCAAGTTTGCGTGGCATTTCTAGCATGTAATAGACACTGTATGTGTGTCCATGTATAGATATAGCGTTTCCATATTGTGTATGCCTGAAGGTGACTTGCAGCTTCCATTTTCCTCCTTCACAGCTACGCTCATTGTTAAAAAATCTGGAAAGAGTCACACCTTATTGTCACACATCCATCGTTCCAAGGCTAGACGGTGCTTTGTACATGCACGTTTATTATTGGTGTCTCTCAGTTTCACTGTCTTTGATAGGTGGATGGTTGGATAGATGGGCTGGAGGTATAAAGAAGGGGATGTGAGACTCTATGATAGACTTTGGCAGACAGACGAAGAAAATGAAAGGAAAAAATGGAGAGAAAGTGAGGGTAGAATGAAGAGAGGTGGAGCCTTATGATGTGTGTGGCATTATTATAGCATAGGTGTCCGTCATGCACTAAGCAACACACTCATACACGCACATACCATTCCCCGGGTGCTGGTTTCAGTGGCTCAAGGCCTTGCTTGTTGCTTGCAGAACAACAGAATAACACTTTATCACCAGGAGTGAAAGAGAAGAAAGAAGCAGTGCGCTTGTGGCGGGTGACAGTTTGACTCCTCTGCTTGTTATTTTCACTCTTGAGTACACACAGTTCACCACACACACACACACACACACACACACACACACATAAACACAGACAAACACATTAGTTCACGTATATACACATAGACTGACGCACAGAATTACAAGTTCACAGACATATGCAGGATATATACACAATATAATAAAATAGATTACAATTTATATACAGTGCTGTGCAAAAGACTTGAGCCAACCCTTCATTTCTTTATATTTTGCGAGGAAAGTGGAGCACTCATTTATGGAAACATGTGAAAACATACATGGAAATAGAGTATATAAGGCAAAAACAGAGTTTGTACAATTCTAACAAGCTCCAAAGTCAATATTTGGTATGACCACATTTACACTCCAACACAGCCTGAAGTCTCTTTGGCAGCTTTCTTATCATTTCTGTAAGTAGTCTTCAGGAAGAGTTCTCCAGGCGTCTTGAAGGACATTCAAAGTTCTTCTTTGGAGGTTCACTGCCTTTTGTTCCGTTCTTTATCAAGATGATCCCACACTGCTTCAATAATGTTGAGGTCTGGGCTCTGGGGCGGCCAATCCATGACTGACAGTGTTACAGTGTGTTTTTCTAAGGCTGTCGTCAATCAGATGCTTTACAGATGGTATTGTATGCTGGATCAAAATCTGATGGTGCTTTTCTGCATTCATAATTCCATCAATTTTGACAAGACCCCCCAACACCACTGGCTGATATGTTTTACAGATGTGTTACAGGTGGCTGTAGACACTTGCCGTTGTATCTCTCACCTGACCTCCTCCATCGTTAAATCGATTGAACCATAAAAAAATTTCAATTTGGCTTCATCATCGCTCCATTTGATTGATGATTTTCAGTCTGCTTCTTGTGTAATTTGGTATATATACTTTTGCCTTTTCTTTCTCTTTCTCTCTGTAGTTTTTTTTTTAGGCCACTTCTTTTGTCCTCCACTTGTCCAGTTTCTTCAAATATTTTTTAAAACACACTGCACACCAGGCCAAACTATTCCAAGTTTTCTGCTTCATTGGGAGTCACCTTGTTGGTGCAAAAATTCTATGCCTGTCAAACTGTGTTATCTTAAGAATTATTCATAGATTCAACAAAAGAACGGAAACATTTTTGTGCCTAAAGATATAATTTGTTATGTGTAGACACTGGTTCATCTCTTGAGTTAGGAGCCTTTTTAATGCTTGAATAATTCATAGATCATAGTGTTAAGTGGCTTAACAATAAATAAATTTTAAAAAGCAGGTGAGGTACAATGACTGGACTGAACATGAATGAAAAGGCAGCCAATGTCCAAGAAAGTCTGGCTCTTTGGAGACAAAATATGAAGAAATGAGGGATTGTGCAATACATTTGCACAGTACAGTGTTCTAAATCCATAACCACACAGCTGTTTAGTATGCAAGTATTCCACGCTAAAAAGTAAGATTGATGCTTGACTTGTCAGCGTAGACACGGTGTCATATTTTAAGTGTACAGTAAATGTTATTATATGCTAAAGGATTAAAAATTGAAGACAGAAGACACAGCACTCCATTAGAGGCATCATTTTATTCAGGGACTAAAAGAGGAAAAGTCAGCTTCATATCATAAGAAACTGTAGCAACAAATGAGATCCAGTAAAAACATATTTAACAATCTCTTCGTACCGTGCCCTTCATCAAGTCCAAGTTCAGTACTACGCAGTTTTTTTATACATAGCTCTGTCAGCATAATGAAGAGCACATTGGTTTCATCCTCTCCTTTCTACATCTCAGATTTCTTTTCCCCTTTTGCCTCAGTAAAGTCAGCATGTTGATTTGAATAAATAATTAGACAGTGTCCATACAGTGTTCAAAGTAACATTTGTAAAAGCAAAGGGTGGCAGGCATTGCTCTGTATTTTCTTGCTCATTCCTGCTCATTCCAGACGCATTAGTCTTTGCAAATATGGAATTTAGTTTTTTCAGTGGCAAATTAGTACATATTCAACTCTTGAGTATTTAAGGTGGGACTGACTCAAAACCTGAGTTCAAGGTAATGAAGGAACATAAGCAGGGCACTGATGTAGCTCACTAATGTGAAAACACGTTAGTGAGCCAGTAACTTGGCTACAGATTTGCAGTATTTATTAGTAGGATTAATTTATTTTTATTTGCTGTATAGACAGCAGAACAGGACATTGTAAAAGCTGAAATATATATACAGTGAACAACTACAGTGACAGTTTTTGTCAGATGCTGTCTCACGGGTTTACGTGAATGCAAACAGCTGTAATGTTACCAATTCATAACCTAGTGCTCTTCTCCTGAATCTGCCATCTTTTTTTCTAACAACTGGCTTGCACCTCATCTCAGGGAAAATGTGGTCCTATAATGGTAAAATGATGCCCATTCATTCCCAATTAACCTTTTGCTTTCTCCTTTTGCCCCTCTTTTATGCTAGAGATCCAAAATAGCTGTATATGAGAAGATGTGGTCTTACATGAAGTCTGCTGAGCCAACTGTCTTCACCAAAACCACAGCAGAAGGTGTGGCAAGGGTTCGCAAGTCCAAGGGGAAGTACGCCTTCCTCTTGGAGTCCACCATGAATGAATACACGGAGCAGCGAAAGCCCTGTGATACCATGAAAGTCGGAGGGAACCTGGACTCCAAAGGATATGGCATTGCAACACCGAAAGGCTCACAGTTAAGGTGGGTGGAATAGTGTAACAATAGGAAACAGTAATGACGCTGATACTGTACTATTGCTGCGATATTCCACCTACCCTGCTGTGCCTTTTATACTTAACTGAAATCAGCCTCTGACTGCTGTCTGGTGAAAATTTCTCTACTGAAGAATTATAAAAATTGACCAAACTGGAAATTGATTGATTCTCACAAGCATTAAAACCCCAAATTAACAGTAAATATTATTGAATTCATGCAGTTTATGGGTTTATTATTTTTAACTACATTAAGCAAAAGTCATATATTTTCACCCAGCAGCAGTGACTTAGATAAATGTGTTAAATGTGCAAATTATTTGTTTCATCATAGTTTCTTTTAATAACTTTTTTTCACTTTCTGCCTTCCTTCCCATATTGTTCGTAATTCTGTTCGATTTGCTATAATTTTGTATCTCTTCTGCCATCACTCCTTTAAATCAAAGCGCGTTACCTCTCTGTCTTTAGCCTGCGTCACTGTCATCCATACGTCTTTTTATGCTCGTATCCTTCCTTTCTGTTCTGTTCCTTTTTCAATCACCTTTTCTCCACAGGGCCACCTTCGAGGTAACTCTGTTCATCTGTCTGCACTCATCTCATTGTTCCTTGATACTGATGATGACAATGATTACAACAGAGATTTATTATTCAAGTATGACCATGAGGAGCGGTAGGACCTCAGACTGCTGCCACTTCATCCAGAGCCACGGGGGGAATTTATAGACAACCAGGAAAGAAAAAGTGAGGAACAGGAAGCAGAGGGGCCTGTCCAATGGGGGGAATTTTAGTGAATATACAGGATTCCACACGAAAAATACTGAGCCACAAACAAAAGAAAAACATAGTTTCAATCTTTGAACCAGTTAAATTAGTAGATAATTGAACAATCCCGAATTGAAGTCCAACAAACAGAAAAATAAGTTGTACTTTTTAAAGAAAATTTGCGCAAACATGAAAGAGAGACCATAAGATGGAGGAAACAAATGGCAGAGCGACTTAATGCAAGTTGTAAAGTTGGTCGTTTCATCTTGTTTTCTCCTCCGTAGACACTTGTTTCGCTGGCTTGTTAACTGGAGCTTACAGTAACAGTCTCAATAGGTTTCACTGAGGTCTTCCCACAATGCAAATAATTCATTTTCCGGGTAACTGTGACAGCAGTAAAGAAACTTTGTCTTCTCAATGTGACAACTGCCTACTGAGGAAAAAATAATTGACCAAATTCAGCAAAGCTGGACCACTTGCTCACTCCTCTCTCTTCCATCTATCTCTGTCAGCACTTCAGATTTGCCACATAAAAGGCAAAGCACAAACAGCACATCAGCCTCACACCGTGTCCTATAACTCTCCCCTGTGCATGGTGCAAAGTTCCTCAAGACCCCTGGCGCCCTGTAGTTTATCTCTTTTTTTTTAAACAAAAAAATAGTTTTTCTGTTTATGAGGGAAAAGTGACAGACAGCAGGTGGATAGGTTCCTTTGTAAGCTCCCCCAAAAACACATACCTGGGACTATCCACAGTTGTCTCTGGCTTCTCTCAATCTGCAGAAACACAGATTTGCACATGGCTGCAAGTGTGCACGTCAGAGGAGCCTGCCTCTCCTCCTGGTGAGGTAATCACAGTGCTAATATGATGTGATGATGTTAATGAAGAGCATGAATACTCTGATGACTGAGCTGAACATTAATAGTATTGCATACTTTCTGCTGTATGACTCCTTTTGATATGACTTTTAATATGTGACTGTCATTATCATGCTTTACAGATCTGTTTGAACTGTTTTCATCCATACCTCTTATGTTGATGAGATTAGTCATAGCCAGCAGATTAGATCTCCCCAGAGAACACTGTCTCTTCTTGAATCTCTTGAATATTATTTCTTAGCTCTCGACGCCAGTGTACCATCAGAGATGAGATTGTACTGTACTTCCAGATAGGGAAGTGTACAGACAAAGGGCCAGACAAACAATCAAGTAAGCAGTGACTGCTGTGACCTTTTTGCAGAGATTAGTGTGGATGATCAGTATCACACAAACAAAAGCAGAATGTGGTAGCAACAGACAAGGAAGACAAGATAGTCTTTATGGTCAGCTGTAAAAGAAGAAGAGAAAAGGACTTAATTCATTCATTCATTCAGTTCCTGCTGACACATTTAGACACTCACAACCACATACTACATACAGCTCTAAAGAGTGGGGGAAAAAATGTCTATTTACCAATTGCAAATTTTTTTGAAATATTGGCAAGTTGATTTTAATGACATACATAATCGTGAAAATTATGCCAGGTATACAAAGCGTAGGTGATTTGCACATACACTAAAGCTGGATAATTAGCCCTGTGTCCCTGAATTTTGTTTAGAGGTCAGGGTAAGCAGAAGGGCCTTAGGAAACTGAAGCCACACAAACACAGCCGCATGCACACACCTGTGCAGAGCAGCAGGAAGGCAGGGGAGCAACAAGAGGGGACAAGCGCCTCATCAGTAGGCTGCAGAGACCTGGTTAACACACTTTATACCAGCAATCTGACACTCACTGTGGTAGCATCGTCTGTTAGTGCAGCCAGATACAGGAGAGGAACACAGGAGGGATACAGTGGAAAGTACAAATGTATAACTAGAATTGTTTGGGGTTTTTTGTAAAAACATAAATTATTAACAGAAACAAATTTGAAAAGCAAAAACAGAAAGGAAGTCAAGGAGTAATGGTAAAAGAGAGTGTTGTCTGGGGTACAGTTTTCCCCCTCTTACTCACCTGTATGTGTGAATTCAACCCACCCTGATTTCTGCTCCCTCTCATCCTCCTTTCCCTTTCCTTCTCCCGACTATGGTCCCCGTCTATCTTGTCTGTTTGTCCCTCCATCCTCTGCTCTGACCAAACTATCTTATCTGTTCCTCCTTTTTTACTTAAAGAAACGCGGTCAACCTGGCCGTGCTAAAACTCAACGAGCAGGGCCTGTTGGACAAATTGAAAAACAAGTGGTGGTATGACAAAGGAGAATGTGGCAGCGGGGGAGGGGATTCCAAGGTTAGCCCTCTCTGTCTGCCCCCACCACCACTAGGTGACAGGGGCTGCTCACCAGCTGAGCAGCTCGCGACAGCCCCCGTCCTGGGAGTGTAACACATGCATCTGCCCTGGCAAAGAGTCAAGCAGCGTGCAGGGAGGATAGACGAGATAACTAAAATCTGTTGAGACAACCTGCAGCCACAAAAATAGGCACAAGGTTGCACTGGTGGCCATGGTGTGTGTCTTTATATATAAGTTCAGACACAATGACAAATGCACTTTGGAGTCTGTTGATACACATAAAAATTAAACCTTTAAAGTAATGTCTTTTCAAATGAATCAGATACCTGGAACTGGTAGAGACCCGGAACCAAATTCCTGGAAAGTGTAAATATAGCCTACTTTTATTTTGAATCATTATTGAAAAAATGGTTATTTTCTTTATAATGCATAGAAAAAAGTCCCTATTCTGAGTGACTGCCAAAATAAATCAAGCGCATCTTGTGAAGATAACCATTTCAAAGGTGCTTTGCACTGAGCTGGTAATGTCCCTCTGACAGGACAGAGTGCAAGGAAATGGGAAGAGGTCGATGTGATGGATAGCTGGAATAAAGAGAGCAATTACTGTCAAGACAGGAATATTTGCCCCCTAGTGGCAGCTCTGGGAAGAGTAGAGAGAAAACATTCAGTCAAACAGGCACCCCTGAGAGGCTCAGGTTGACTAGAGTTAGATGGAAAGCTGAATAATTAATAGAAGCACTTTACAACTGAAGATCTCCTGTTCATATATCTGATTTCAGCCATTTGAAATTATTTTCAATAAAAATGTCTTCATTGTGTTAAAGAGTCAAACATTTATAATTCTCTTTATTTCTAAAAGTATTCATCTTACTCTGAGAAAAGTTCCAGTTTTATTCTTTTAGTAAATTTGTAAACTGCGGAATTTTAAATGCAGTCTATTAAATTAATTTGAACAGGAATAAATTCTACACACTTGTTAGTGGCTGTAATTAGACACGGGCTTTGAGCTAAATGCATGCTAATAAGCTGATGTTTGTCATGTAATTAATATTAATTATTTTAGCGTGTTAGCATATTAGAATTATATGAGTTTATCGGAGGCTAATTAAACCCTCATTAGTACTCTACATATTTAGATGTTTGGTCATAAACCAAAACACTGAATAGAATAATATTTTGACTTGATGATGAATAATTTCAATTCATCTTTGGAAGCATATGAATTTCATTGCTTAGTTTCATCCAG
Organism: Pterophyllum scalare; assembly: GCA_024447675.2. Classification (NCBI taxonomy): domain Eukaryota; kingdom Metazoa; phylum Chordata; class Actinopteri; order Cichliformes; family Cichlidae; genus Pterophyllum; species Pterophyllum scalare. Next base: position 4,865 of record JAMQGT020007722.1, on the reverse strand, counting down.
ATTTCATAGCAGTCCATCCAGTTGTTGAGATATTTCAGTTACAACCCAAAGAATGTAAAAGAATGTAAATATTTCATTCAAAAGTTCAAATGCCAGCTGAAGTAAACTCAAACAATCATCTAGGAAGCATGAATGCCTGTAAGGGTTTTTGTACCAGTCCAGTATTGTACATGCTGAGATGTCATTAGAGAGAGCCCAAAGTAAACATATCTGTGTAGAGTTTATGAAATTCTCACTCTCCCAGTCATGACACAGAGCTAGCCCGATGCCAATAGTCCCGGCTTAACAGTAATTGCCTCTACTGCATTGTATTGTAGGATCAGCTGGGGCAGCATGGGTGTGTTACCTGAAGTGACAAAGGTGGGTCCCACTCATATGTCTGTAGCTCGCCTTAGCTCCTTGCTCCCCCCAGCCCCTCCTCAACGAGCATACACACATGTATTCAGTGGGATTCGTGCTAGGTCACTTAATCTAAACAGCAGTTTCTTTGTTACTGAGATGTACAATGCAAATGAGAAATACCCTAATAACATAAAATAACATGACCTATGATGTTATTTATGTTATTTTTACACGCGAAGAACCCCGGTAAACCTTGCAGTTTTGAAACTGAGCGAAGCAGGCGTCTTAGACAAACTGAAAAACAAATGGTGGTATGACAAGGGAGAGTGTGGACCCAAGGACTCTGGAAGTAAGGTCAGTCTCACGCTGCTGTGGCCCACTGAACGCTAGCCTGAAACTCATTTTGAATACGCTCCAGATTACTGCAACTACTGTCTTAAAAATAGCATATTAAACACTTCTTAAATAAGCCTCAAACATTTCTTGAACGTGTTCCACATTGAGATTAAAGATGCACAGTGGTTTCCCACAGCATTTTATTCTGTTTGGGATGGTGGACCACATTTGCTTACTTTTAAATCTAAATAAAGACAACAGCGTTCTTCAGTCTCTGTAGCAATCTGCGGCAATCCCATCTTCATGTTAGTTACCATTAGAAATATATAATATGTATAAAATTATCAGCCAATTTTCACTTCCATGTTTCTGTTTTAATCTCATATGCTAGCCCATTCCAGATGAGAATGGCAGTGTTTCTTGAGTATTAGAAGTATTAACGCATCGCAATTACTGACACTCCCTTTTATATTTCAGATTTAATTGGGACTCAGCTCCCCTGTTTTCCATAACTTTGAGAATTTTTTGATAATGCCTAAATTTAAATAACTGGAATGTTATTATTTCCTCAAAACTTTCACTGAAAGAAACCAGTCAGTCTGGTAAAATAGAGTACAGCGCTCAGGTGCTACACACATTTGGCTAAGTAAATTTAACCTATTTTAAAATCAGTCCTGTAAGCTGCACAGAAGGCCGGGTATACATGCAAAGATTGTGTAATGGAAATTTGTAATCAGGTAAAGATAGAATTTAACATTTATCGATAGCAAGATATTACTAACAGTATATAATATTTGGCTTTAAATAGAGTTACTTCAGAATTCAGTAATAGCTAAGCAAAAAAACAAAACTATATTGTGTAGTTACACTTTATTTTTTGTATAATTGGATCTAAATTACCAATTAATTATTTCAGGAATATATCTACAAAAAAATGGAGAATGATAGACCAGTGAGTTAAGGCATTGTCTGATTTACTCTAGCATTCCTAGTTAAGTGTTTCAGTTTATACTGCATATCTCCCCAGATAACAACATTTATCAAAATTCTTTTCTCAAGTATAAAAATTGTTGCTAGACAGATTTTTAGGATTTTTGCCATATTGGACAATGGAGCTGCTTTACTGTAAATTCTTATGGTAGACTACTGGAGCCTTTCCATTTAGGGAAAAAAACTGTATATATATATATATATATATATATATATATATATATATATGTGTGTGTGTGTGTGCATGTGTGTGTGTGTGTGTGTGTGTGTATAGAACTATATAAAACCCGCTCAGATTAAAAACTTGCTCTCCAAAAAATTCACTCTTGCAGCACTAATTTGCACACTGTAACATTTCTAGAAATGTTGAAAGTTTTGTAGTCGTAGTGATTGTTATAGACTTGTAGTATACAGTATGTTACAGTATGTGTGGAGTAGCAGATGTGAAAGTAGAGATTGTAGTTTATATGAGTAGTATCTAAATTTATATGAGTAGAAAGCATTACCAGTAATACCATAATTTCAATACCTGTAACCATGTAATTTTTTCTGTGACAGTCTCGATTTCTCTGGATCTAACTTACTGTATCTGGTTTTCTCTGTCTGCTTTTTCCCTCATTTTCCCTTTCACTCTGATCATTCCCTATTCTGTCTCCACCTCTGTCTCTCAATTCCTCATTGCACCATTTTCCTCTTACTGTGCGCTTTGTGAGCTTACTCTATATCTCCCCTCACCTTTCCATTCTTCTCTGCTCTTTCTTCCTCTCTTTCCACTACTTCTCCTCTACTGCCTTTTGCTACCCATTCTATTACTACTGCCCTTTCAACTTTCAAACATATGTTCCTTGAATCCTCCCTACCTCCATCCCTCCTCCCTCCCTTCCCCCTCCCTCCCATCTCTTCAGGACAAGTCATCCCAGGCTCTGAGCCTGTCCAATGTGGCTGGGGTCTTCTACATCCTTGTGGGTGGCCTGGGCCTGGCAATGCTGGTGGCCCTGGTTGAGTTCTGCTACAAGTCACGGGCCGAAGCCAAGCGCATGAAGGTGGACCTTAGCCCCCCCACTGCCCCAGCCCCTCCCCCAGCACCCAGAATCTAGCCACTTATAGGGAGGGGTACAACGTGTACGGCTCCGAGGGGGTCAAGATATAGGGGTAGGATTTAGAGGATCCCGTATAGGTGGGGTAATGGTGGTGTTGAACATGGTGATGGTGCTGTAGATTTTGTACTGATGAGGCTGTCGCAGCAGCCCCACGCAACCGTGTTGTTCTTGATGTGGTTATGAGTATGTGGTCAAGCATTGTGGAACCAATCCTTTTTTTATGTTTTCTTTTTCGTTTTGGCTGTTTTGTTTATTTATTGGCAGAATATTTTCTTAGACTTTTGGGTTTAAAATTTGCTTTGTGTTTTGTCATGGCTGTCACCCCGGGCTAGACTGGGGTTAGATTTGTGTGACTACAGATTTGGTTCCATCGTCTTTGGCTGCAGATGATGATGGTGATGATGATGATGATGATGATGATGATGATGACAGTGGTGGTGGTGATGCTCTTGGTTAATGACTTGTCTAGGCACCTGCATTGTAATCTTTAGATAATAGTTAACAACCTATTGAAGCAGTGATGCACAACTCCAGCAAAGCATCTTTATATATATATATATATATATACATACATATATATATATACACAGCAATCTTCAATCAGTTCTTGAAAGGTTTAAAGTTTATTAATACTAAAAACATTATCTATGGATGCGCTAGTGTTTCTGATTTAAACTTTTACAAGGTTTTAAGGATAGTCTATTTTCAGTATTTTGCCATCCTGAGAGCAAAAGTTTGTTACTTTGGTAGTCCTCATTAAAATCTGTGACTGCTTCTAGCTACAAATTAATTACCTACTGTGTGGACACCAATTACCATGGATTTGGGTCTGACTTAAAATATTTTTACTCAAAATGTGATAGACATCTTGTGAAGAAAAGCATTATTAAGATCATGTTTTTTATGAGGAGATATCCAATCTTTCAGCATAACTAGACATCTCATTATTCCCTCTGGCACCACTACAATGCCAGAAAAATTAGTAGATGGGGATGTTAATAGCGCGCGAGCACAGGCAGAAATTTGTGTTGTGTTGTGTTGGGCCCTTGTTAAGGCCAGTTAGCATCGAGCCAATTCAAACAAATTTAGTGCTCATCTGGTCTTCTGAAAGCTTCTGCAAGGTTTCTGCTACACCCTGAAAAATTACTTTAATCAGTACAAGTACAAATTCTTGAGGGAAAAATAAAATAGCAAGGTGATTTTTTTAAAGCCAGCAGCAGCTTTTAATTGCTTTTTTTAAAACTAATCAGCCTACTTCTAATTTTGTTATATCATTCAGTTGACTCAGTAACCCAAAGGGTGTTTATCTGATTTGTGGTCATAGATGTACATTCACCTTTGTTTCAAGAGGATTTATAGGACATGTATGTAAATATATTTACTATATACTGCAAACAATTATTTTCACTACCAGCCAGGGTGTATACACTCACTGGCCACTTCATTTATTAGGTACACCAGTTCCTCTGGTCATCAAGACAAATAATCCAATCAGTCAATCATGTGGCAGCAACTCAGTGCATTTAGGCACGTGGACATGGTCAAGATACCCTCCTGAAGTTCAAACTGAGCATCAGAATGAAGAAGAAAGGTGATTTTTTTTTTCCAGAAACAGCTGATCTACTTGGATTTTCTCACACAACCATCTCCAGGGTTTATAGAGAATGGTCCAAAAACAAGAAAATATCCAGTGAGCAGCAGTTTTCTGGGAGAAAGGTCAGAGAAGAATGGCCAGACTGCTTTAAGCTGATAGGATGGCAACAGTAATTTAATAAGCATCTCTGAACATACATCATGTCAAACCTTGAAGCAGATGGGCTACAGCAGCCACGCCTATCAGCTAAGAAGAGGAAACTGAGGCTACAATTCACACGGGCTCACCTGCCTCCTCTGAGTCTCAATTTCGGCCGTGACAACCAGATGGTAATGTCGGAATTTGGCGTAAGCAATATGAAAGCATGGACCCATCCTGCCTTGAATCAATGTTTCAGACTTGTGGTGTGGGGGATATTTTTTAGAATGTTTGGGTTCCTTAATCCCAACTGAACATTTTTTAAATGGCCCAGCCTACCTGAGTATTGTTGCTGACCGTGTCCA
>JAMQGT020007720.1:0-41951 GCA_024447675.2 Pterophyllum scalare | reverse complement strand
GCGACTGTTTAAAGGTAAGAAACACTCAATAAAACAGGCTAGGCTGATAAGCAGCATGACATCACTTAAATTTATACTCACGGGCGCCCACATGACTCAACCATGTGACCCAGGTATAGAAAGATTAAGTTCTGCCTCGGGGTCAGCAAGTGTGCTGAAACAGCTCATCAGTTCTAGTGGAGTTACAGGAAGGAGCTCCCAGAAACTCAGTTTGTTTTAAAAATAAAACCGCTCGCTTGCTGCTTTTATTCTTCTGAGGTCTGAGTCGTCATCACTGATGACCCTAACCAGAATATCAGAATGTTCTGTGGCTTTAGCAATACATAAAATAGAATATTGAGACAGGTACATCATTGTAGGTGGCTGCGTTTTACACTGCATTACTCGTATATTATAAATGTGTGTTTATTAAAACACAGCAGCCTGTTCTGAAATGGAAATTTTTAATTGCCTAAACATAGCCAAACAGCCTTAGCAACCACTGCGTGACCTTTGTGAGCATGATGAAGTCTTCAGTTTAGATTTAAAAACGTAAATAAATCAGGAGCTTAGATAATGCATTCAGTCATTAAGATCGGAATTTTGATGGGAAATGCAGTGCCAGTTTAGTTTTCAGTGCAGTATACTTTAAATGCGGAAAATTCAATAAAACGTGACATAAAAGGCATTACAGTGAAATATATACAAAGACATGCCTGCCCTAATCAGGTTTGAGAAGGATTTGCACTGGAAACATCAGACTGACCTAAAATAATAATGATGATCTACCAGCTTTACGCTGCATTGATTATTGTACTGATTTGTGACTATTGAATTTGCTGCATTGTACGTTGCCTCTGTTGCGTTTCCTGAATCTTACTTTTTCTTTGTTTGTTTTTGGCAGGGTTGTGCAATATTATTATTTTTTTTTCCTACTTCTCTAATTTGTTGGAAAAACTTGTTACATCTCACAGATCAGATTTTAACTTCAATAAAAATCAACACCTGAAGAAAGAGTTCATATGAAGGTGTCTCAAACCATTATAGTGTATTTGCCTTTTCTTAATTTTCTGCTGTAATTTCCAAAATAATAAAAATTGAAAATGAAGTATAATTATAAAAGCTGAAAAGAGGAATTTTTGGGAAATGTTGGATAAACTTATAGAGTTACATTTTTGTGTGTATAGAGCTGTTTTTGTGTGTGGGGAAGTTTCTTGTTGGCTGTTGATCAGTCTTCATATCAGCTTGATTTGTACTTTCTTTTTTTTTTATGTCTTTATTGTCTTAATGTTTGAGGCTCTGCAAAGTAACGAGGCACATTTTTAAATGTCTCCAGTGGTTTTGATGGACTGGGCAGCACTGACATATATAAAAACATGAGAAAAAAGTTTTAAATGGAGTGTACACTGAATAAATGCAAAGATGGTGAATATGGAGGCAAAGAAAATTTTGAATTACCTTCAATAACTCTGAAAAATAGACACCGCTAAAGCAGGATATCAGCATGTGAACTTAATAGATTTATTCAACTTACCCTAAAATTCAATTTCAAGCTTGGCAATTTAAAAAATGACTTGATTTTTTAAATTTATTTTATAGTTTCAGTTGAGTGCAGGCAAATAACAGCCCATTAACAAGTCACTTTCTTTAAAAGTAAGGCACTGGCCTTTGTGCTTTTATTTTGAAAATCATTTAAAAATTCAAGCAGCTTAAATCACATTTTTATGACACTTTGAGTGCAAATTTGAGGTTGCACATCTTAGTTTATACAAAGGTTCATGAAATACACAACAAATTAAATTTTTTGTTATTTTGGATTTTTTTATGTAAAATACAAGTAGTGAAATTCACTTTTTTCAGTTAAGTTCAAATAAAACTTGAACTGATCTCAGCATATCAGAGGATGTGATTGTTTGTATTTACTGAATTGTGTATTGTCACATGATGTTGCCCAGATGTAGGCCAAATGTCCGTTGCCCTGTTTATCACTGCTCTTACTTTTTTTTTAAAGAGGAAAGGTGCAGAGGTTACTTTAACAGGTTCCCGACACGTCTCATGACCTTTGATCAGTTTTTAAAATAAAAGGATTTCTGAGTGTGATCTGTGTAAATGTCTGATGTGTATTTAGTATCTAGCCATGAAGAAGCTGTAGTTTGTGCTATATCTCCTGCCTGCATTCAGACTGTGTTTTATATGTGGAGCGGATTGTTGGCTATATAAATTCTCAGGATTTATTTCTTTAGATCAATGAAACAGTAGACAAATAATAATATTCATGTAAAATTTGTGCACAGTGGGAACAAAGTGGTAAGCTGAATATCTTACTGTAGCCCACGGGTGTGTATTCTGAGTACCCAAGTAGCTAACATCTGCATATCTAGGTCATTTCAAAGATTTGTAAGTAATCTCCCTCAGATTCAAAACATGTTAGTGCATGGTTTGATAATTTGTTCCAGCACAGCTTTTATCCTGAATATTTTTTCTTCCTGTCTGCAGTAAATGGTAACCAATGAGTTCCACTGCCCTCTGACAGTATTCAATGGACCTGCAGCAAGATTGAATAAATAAATTTTCCTCCTACACAAGCTGTCTAATTAAAGCTGACCTACAGTATAATGCTTTTCCTTATTTTTGGTAATATAGTTACGATGGTGGATGCTAATATTAAACATCAAGCAAAAGGTTCAAGTAATGAGGTTGTCCCACCCCCACCCCCTTGACTCTGTGTGGTAATGAGAGTGATGCCACGGAAGCCCCACCCACCTACTGTTCAAACCTTCTGTTTGCAAGGGGCAGCCAGTCAGAAGAAAAACTATAGTGGCTCGTTTTCAGACAGACAATTTTGCCCAGTATGAGATAAATAAGGACTATGAATCATGCAAAGCTACTCTCGTAGAATCCAAGAAAAGGGGGTTTAGAAAGAAAGGTCAGTCATGAAAATATGAGTGAGAAATAATATATTTTAAAGCTAATTAAGCATAAACTAAGGAAGAAACTGCACATCTCTTGTGCATTGACACAGGAATATTATGAAAGATTCAGCTGAATAATGTTGGTGATATAATGGATGCAGCCCCCTCCTCATGCACCAATCCACAACACAGTGTAGCTAGCCCCTTTTCTCAAATCACAAGATTTCTCAAACACCTGTTTTTTGAATGGAACATGAGATTTAAGAACTCTGTAAACTCTTCCCAGGTCAGTGTTTAATGTGAAACACTAGTGCGCTCTGTGTCCTGTATACAGTAAGTAAATGTTCCTTATGATACTACTAGACAATGTAACTGTGTCTTACGCACACCTGTAGTCTTCTCCTAAACTGGTAATCTTAATCTGAATTATGTTGTTAGATGGTAACAACAGAAACTGTGACTGAGAGAACAGGCACTATGGTTCCAGCATATCTCACCAGGTTATGTACAAACTTGTTTTTTCTTTCTTTTTATCTGGCCACAAATGATGCCTGTCGGGCAAATGATTGTACAGCTTAACTGTGTTTGAATAAAATTGTTAATATCTCCTGCCTTGTGAATTTTTTTTCTCCACAAGTCTTTATCTTCATGTGTTAAATTTAGAGTTCATTTAAAAAAGAAAAGTCAGAGTTTAGTTCTCCCTCCATGTTTTTTTTTTTAATGGGAGGGGCCAGAGCTGTGCCCAGATTCAGGGGCTGCATCCTTCAAAGGATGCATTCGAAGGCTGATTACGTCACAGAAAGAGGACCAAGGCTCCTTCGAATGCATCCTCCTCTTCCCAGGATTTGAAGGATAGGTCGGGCGTATCCTTCGCAGCCCACCCTATCCCATGATTCATTGCGCAATGAAACTCAAAAGCGGTGTAAACTTATATCTGCTCGATTTATCAAAATATTGCCTAACTACAAACGTACAACAATACAGGAAGGTAAACAAACACTGAGACACAACTAACTTCACACAAGCGGAGCTCAGGATCAATGCAGAGACAAAGGCAAGACAAGGGTGGACTGGAGCACAAAGGAGAAAACAACATGAGAAACAAAGAAAAACACAGAAGCCCTCGAAATAATAATGCCTAAAGGCAAGAAAAATAAACTAGAACAATAATCATCTCAAAACCAAAATCACAGAACTCAAAACCCCGGGCCCAAGACCCAGGGACCATGACAGAAAGTTTTGCAGAAGGTAATAAGATGTCTGCCAAAGGCTTTTCTGCTATGACATGGGGCTGTAATGTTATCCTGACTCCTACATTTATTTTATATTTTCATATTTATATGTTCACATTTTGGGAGGATACACCCATTAGTGATGAGTCTTGTTCTAATTATGAATAAGAAACATATTTGTTAATAGAGTTCTGACTTTTTTATATATATAAATAATATATGTTTACCTCACATTCCTGTTTACTTAAAAATTAACTTTACGTTCACTCCACATTTATTGTAAAATTACAAAGGTTCTGGTAGCTCATTGCCCAGACTGTCCTTTAATTAACTGGTCCAAACTTATAGATATGTATTTGAATTGTAAATATTGTCCCTATCTCACAATGGCAAAGAATCTTTTTAAAAATTCCTGGATCCAGATGGTGATCCAGGACACCTCTCAAATGCAAACAACTGTTCCTTGTATCACCCCCGAAAACTTTAATCGAAATCCGTTGTGAATTTTCCAAGTTATCCTGCTAACAGACAGACCGACGTGGATGACCTCCCTCCACCTGTCAGTGCTCTGTAAAAACATGTTAGAAATCCTTCTTTTCCTTTTCTTTTTTATTCCATTCACTCAATAATAAATGTGAATAGTTCATGCAACAACTAAAAACAAATCATGAAAAGGAGCAGAAAGAAGTATAAACTTACTATACTATAAAGAAGTATACCTGCTCCCTATTCACAGACTATTACAGACATATTTCAGGTACACAAAAAATACGCAACAATAACATAATAATTCTCAAATTTCTTTTAAATGCAGAAAGACATTTAGGTGGTTTTATTTCACTGTCAAGACTTTTTGTTTAATAATCCCTTTACCTTATTTAAAACGGTAATAGTTTTGGATATCTTTAGCCCTCTCGTTTAGGCTGCCCAGATCTACATCATATCAACAGGATTACTACAGGTCACTTAACTTTAAATTAAATAAAACAAACCCGTACTTTCTTATAACAGGCTTACACAGACGGTTTATGAGGTCATTTTCTGTTGTGTTTTCCCCTCATGCTCCCCAGAGTGTCCAGAGTGAAGTGTATTATGTTTTTGTTTTTTATATAAAATATACTTTTGTCTTTGAAATAAAGATGCTAATACTATTTTAACCCTCTTTGACTAAATTGTGTCACAGTAATCTTCATAAAAAGAGAGAAGGGTCATTTTTTGTCTCACTCCTGCAGATCGGCCACGTACGGTACTGAAATCTACGAATGGGGAGTTTATGCATGCGTACATGTTCATGGAGCGGAAGAACAAATTAAATGCACGTGGATGGTGTTTTTAAAGTCATTTTCGGTCCACGAATTCTCCAATTTAACCCCCTGCCCCCCGCCGCGTCCAGAGTGAATCGTTTTAAGGTAAAACAGCAGCACGCAGCCTCGCTGAGTGCGGACTTCAGACCAAAACACTCAACTTTGCCAAAGAAACACGTGATCTCAAATCTGCGCTCTGATTCGTTAAACGCCCTGTCACTCATTCAGAAGGGTGTGTCCAGATGAGAGTTTGTGGTTGAAGGAGACTCTGCTGAGCACAGAGGAGAAACACACCGCAGGAAAATGTCTTCAGTGCCTGACGGGAAGAAACTCGTCCGTAGCCCCAGCGGCCTTCGTATGGTTCCGGAAAACGGCGCCTTTAGCAGTCCTTTCTCGCTGGACGAGCCGCAGTGGGTCCCCGATAAAGAGGTGAGACGAGCGTCGGGTTTGGTTTGACAGCGACAAGCTATGACAGACGCGAGAAGCTAAACTTGGCGCTCCCGCTTGATGTTTTCAGAATAAAACCAGCTTTCTGCAAACCCAGCAGGAATAAAAATGAAGGCAGCGATATTAATGAAACAGGGTTTGGCTTCTTCCTAATCTTTTTATTTTTCCTACTCCTACGTCTAGAGTTTAAAAACACGGATGGTGTTGCACTTAAATAAGAGGTTTACGTGATAGCTTTTGCTGCTTTTGATAAAAGTTGACAGAAAAAATCAAACTGTTTGCTGCTGTCTGGCACGGTTTTTACTCATAATAGAACTTAAAAAGTGTTTTAGTCAGCAGTGTTTTTTTTTAATACTCTTAACAGTAAAAGTTACTGCATTACCTTCACGTGGGAAATACACGAAAAGCTTCTTAACATTCAAAATGAACAAATATTCCATTTTATACATTAGAATACGGATTGTTTGGGCCATGTAACAATCCCAGGTCGCATGGTGTCTAAATAGCTGCTTTTATCTGATCAAAGCTGCTGGATGTAGTAATTTGTGTGTGTGTGTGTGTGTGTGTGTGTGTGTGTGTGTATATATATATATATATATATATATTATACTTTGATCATTATTAATCAGTGCATTAAAAGAGTTGTCAGCTATGTTCCCGTCAATTTTCTAACTGATTAACTAAGGTATTTGATCCTTTTATATTGTTAACTTTAATATTCCCGTTCTCAGAAAAGCAGGTTATTTATATGTGTATTAAAGTCTTGAAACGTTTAAAAGAACAACTCTTATTATCTCCTACTGCAGTGTTTCTGATTTAATTTAAAACTCTTGACTTGGTAGGTTGTACTATTACACCCAAACACTGATCATGGCTGTGACGTGCTTTTACATTTGAAGTGAAACAGCTCCACATCCGGTAACCGCCTGCTGACTGCGGCGAGCCTGACGCTCCTGCGGACAGCGCAGTTGGCCCCTGGACTGGGCGTTGCAGGCTGTCATGGCCAGCCTGGCAGCAAACGAAGCTTGTTAGCCATTTAACAGCTACAACTAGCGGTAAACTTAATTGTGACGGGAGTGACGAAACGCCCCTTGTCGTGTGTGTTGACTAACAGCACGTCGGCACATAGGCTAGCTAGCTAGCTGTTCGTATGCCAGTGCAGTGAAAGTACAGGAGGACATACAAAGATTGTCTGTCTGCAAAAAATGTAAACTGCACGCAGACACACTTTGACCGGACTGGCGGAGTTAATCATTTACCATTAACTTTATTTATGGCTTCAGTGTTCAGAATGAGGCATTAAGAAACAAGCCTGGCACCAATTACAAACACATTTAAAAAAAGGAAAAAAAAGAGCTGGTGCTGATTGAAGATCAACTTCTGGGTTGCCAGATCCTGACAAATCATACGTTTGATGTTTAGTGAACAGTTAGGCCACTTGTGGATGGTTCTCATGTCCTGTAGTCATTAACTGTTATTTACACTCAGAGCTGCAGATCTGTTGTGTCTTGACTAGCTTAAACTTAAAATAGGACTTTAACTGCTGTTGAACTGAAATCTGCCCAGCTCAGCATGTTGTGTAACATCCTGTTTTTCCACTCTTCCCGTCTTTCAGTGTGCCAGATGTATGCAGTGTGACACCAAATTCGACTTCATCAGAAGAAAGGTCTGTTTAGTTTCTCACAAACTTTATCAGTTTCTGGAAGAAAAAAAACAAACACATGGTGGACAGACAAGCATGTAGTATACATTTTTTGCCAAAGAATGAGAGGCTTTCATTTTGTCTGTGTTGTGAATGCTTAGATGAGTTACTCCTGCTTGGTTTATTTAATTTGGCATGAAAACACTGAGAGCCGTGTGGTGACATTCCTGCCACTGTCCACTGACATAGCAGTGTTGTAAGTCTGCTACTCTGCTCATTTGTGCCATCATTTTATTTTCCGTTATCCGTTATTAAATCAACCACCATTCCAGGTGTCTTCCGAACCACTTCAATTCACAGCTTTTCTTATTATCCGAGCCAGCTGGGTTGAACAGAAATATGAGTAATTAACCAGGCATAGACTGTATCCAGTAAAGCTGAAGTCACTTCCTAAATGTTTAATTTCGCAATTCATGTCCTCAGCATCCCTCACGCCTTAGTTGTCTTGAGTGTTTTAGCACAGTTTTGGTATTTTAGAGCTTCCCGATTCTTTAAAAGTGCAGTGATGCAGACATAGTTTTGCCCGATAATACCACACAGCCTCAGTCTCTCTGCGCTCTTGTTGAAAAGCATCACACATTCAGATTTTCTTCATCAGCTCTAGAAATCTCTGATTAAAAGCACATTTTGACCAAAACTCATATGCTTCCTGCATCAGAGTCCAACAGAAATCAGCACAGAGGCGCAAACCCGGGGGATTGGATCCCTTGAGGAGTTCCTGACTTTTCTCGTATTTATTTATTCAAACCTCTGAGTTACAACATTTGATGAAGGCTCACAAGTATGTGTGAGTGTGTAAGTATGTGTGGCAAGCCAAAAAATTTAGGAAGTAAAATAACAAGTCTTTTACACTTATTTTTGCATATTTCACAAAAAATAAGTGATGTGTGGAAATTTACAGCAAATTGTGTTGGTTATAAGAAAACTGCTGATTAGTGAATTTTTACCCTATCCATTGTGTCCTCATCAGAAATGAAATCATATCTACTTGTGGTTTAAATTGTATGAGCTACTCACTTTACTCCAGCCAGGTCCAGACTACATAATACTGACATGAAACTAAAAGACGTCACTGAGAATGAGTCAGGCACAGAGTTGGTCGTGTAATAGCAGCTGTGATTGGTCTGTAACAGTGACCATCTTGTAGTCAGAGCTGTATCTTCCTCTCACCAAATCACTTTCATGAAAATATCTAAGCTGTTTTCACAGACATCCTAAACCTGACAGACAGTTAATCAGACTGTATTGTGCTGTCTCCTGTAGCACCACTGCCGGCGGTGCGGCCGGTGTTTCTGTGATAAATGCTGCAGTAAGAAGGTGGCGCTGCAGCGCATGTGTTTTGTTGATCCGGTGCGGCAGTGCGCCGAGTGCAGCCTGGTCTCCCAGAAAGAGATGGAGTTTTACGACAAGCAGCTCAAAGCGCTTCTGGGAGGTGAGAATTCACTTTGTTCTGGATCATAATGGAGCATGAACAGGGTTCATTTATTGGTATTTGCTTATTTTTCAACACATGCCTTTTTCCTGTTTAAGGAGCCTGTATTTTTGTGCGAATATACCTTTTAGGAAGTGTTATACTTAAAAACAAACAAACCGTAAAACAGAGGAAGAGAAAAGAAGACCGGGGGGGGGAGTGGCCTAACCTCAGAACATCTGTCTGGGTTTTGTTTTATAGCTTAAAGTGACTTTTTGTGCACTTTACATTCCAATAATCATATTTTATAAATATATTTTGTAATATAGATGTACATTGTAAATGTCTGTCATTGTGAAAAGCTACACTGCATTGTCTGTTGTCCTCAGATGTGTCCAAAATATTCGGCATGGCACATTTACTCTTCCCAGCCACTCCACGCAGGAAGCAGACATATGATTAAAGCATAATTTCTGGAATAATCTTATCGCTCCCTTCCCAGTAATCCTCTCTGTTGCTGTTGATTGTGGGTCAGTGTGCAGCTATAAATATGCAGAAGCAATCTGGCTCCTTATCAAAAATCCATCAGCAGCCTGGAGTGCAGAGGAACAGCCGGCTAAGTGTGTGTGTGTGTGTGTGTGTGTGTGTGTGTGTGTGTGAGTGTGAGAAAGATGGAGAGTTAAAGCAACAAGCTCTGCCATATTCTGTTTTGTGTTACTGTTTGATAATGAGCCACTGACTCAGGTGCTCAGGTTTTGACTGTCCACGCTCGTGATGTCTTTATTACTGTCCTGAAATACGTTTATTACATGTATTTATGATCGCTGTTTACAGGAGGCACCTTTGTTGTCACTCTGGGAACATCAGATAAGTCGGAAACCATGACGTGTCGCCTGTCCAACAACCACAGGTTAGCACTTCAAAGTCCACACTTGGCAGACCAAATAGTCCCAATTTACAAAAAGTCTTTTCTTTTCTCGCTACCTGTCAAGTCTGGCCATGTTGTGACCTTCCATTGTATGAAGTGTCTCCCTCTTTGTAATAGGCTGCCAACTGAATAGGATCAAATGTTTCTGCTGCAGTATTGAGGAAAAAAAATAACATATGTATGCAGATACAACTCCAAAAATTCTCCAAGTTTTCTAAAACTCTAATATAAATTCTTCTAGCAGTCTTTAGAGAGAGGCCAACACTTTGTTCTTGATAGAAATCTACTCTGAAAATGTAACAAACAATACAAAAACACTAAATGTACGAAGCAGCTACTCCGTCTGAGATATAAAAAAGATGGTTTTGTTTGCACCAGTTTATTTTGCTGTTAGTAAGCTGCCTGTTTCTGACCTAAACATCAGGTACCTGTTCCTGGATGGCGAAAGCCACTTTGAGGTTGAGTTGTCTCGGATCTCCAGCATGCAGATTTTGACAGATGGGACAAGTCCTGGAGGTGAGTCTGTGTAGGACTAGAAATGAAAATGTGTTACAAATAATAATCTGTCTTCTAGCTTTCAGAGTGGCAAAGAAAAAAAGTTTATGATTATAAACTTATACAGGGAGATTTCTGTCAGTGCATGCTGGAAATTGTTTATCTTGTTTCTTCCTTGAGATGTTGTCACTAACTGATACATTTCTGTTTTTTCTAAACTAACACGTTCTTTTCTCTGCTGCTTTGGCGGCGCGGCACTTCTTCCTCTGGGCTCAGAGAATGACATTCACACTTACACCAGTCTGCTGGACAGTCACTTTATCTCTGAAGGTTAGCTTTGGTTCGCTTTACACAGACTGCATCTGTCAATACTTTCTCATTGTCGTCACTCAGTTTCATGTTGCATGTTTCCCCACATCTGGTTTCTTTGTTTGCATGAAGCTGCCTGAAAATTTAACCTCTGATATGTTTTATGATTTCTTTGGTTTCCCACTGGGTACCCAAAGCGTCTCAGGAAATTGAAAGACCCAACATTTCAGTGTGTTATTGGGGTGGTCATGAGTGACCACCTAAGCAGCCTTGATTAGTAGATTCATTTAGCAGAAAAAATACATGCGGGCTATTTTTGTCATGATTTTTTGATAAAAACCTTTTGGAGTTGATTTTTGAAGTGTGGCATTAGCATTTGCTGTGAAAGCACAGTATGCAGTCAAAAGAGCTCTCTAAGTAAAGCAGCTCAGAATCCGTGGGTTGCAAATTAAATCCATCAGAGTGACCAAATCAACAGTATTGTTCATTCTAAAGAAGTACAGAACACACTGGTGAGCTTCAAAACATGAAAGGGCCTGGATGTTTCCTGAATGGAAAACATTTCATCATCAGTGCGTTCATTGTAGCATTTCCATTAGTTTTTATTTTAAACTGTCCTGTGTTTCTGTTCTATTCTGTGGTGTTTCCAGTCTTCTGGTTCTTGACTCTTATTTCTTTGACATATGTTGAAATGACATTATTGATTTATGTGATGTGATTTTTCATGTGGGAAAAAGTTCCTTGTAAATGGATTTTTTTTTTGTTTTGCTGTTCTGTTTTATAGGCATTTAACGGTGCCGCACCCCTCTCATTTTATCATTTAACCTCTTTTTTTTAAATTTTCATTTTGTGACCAGCATCTGTTTAGTTTTTTGAACAAATCAGAAACATTCCCTGAAGCGACCCCCTCATTACAGTATTTTTTTTCATGTTTATATTGTGTCAGATTACTTTCCTACAGTGTACGACTATACAATTATCTTTTTCTTTATTTGTTTTCTAAAACAAGACTCAAAGGATAATGTTTTCTTGACAAATAAATTATCCTTTTCAGCCCCTTTTTTTTATTTATTTATTTTTTTTACATTTTTTTTAAATGTGTGTGTGTGTGTGTAGGAGGGTCAAGAGCCAGTGGAATGCTGCTCCATTACAAGCCAATGGGCTCTGAGGATGTCCAGCAGCTCCGCATGGAGGCGGCAGACGACAAGAAGGTGGCCTCATTATGGTTGGCTGCAATGCACAAGGTAAAATAAGCAGAACACCACAGACTGTCAGTGTGGCTTTATTATACAGTTGCTCATCCCGCTTACAAGGTGCCTAAAATGGTTACAGTAGGGAGGCATGAAAAAAATTTTATTACCCATTTTATTACCTTTAATCATCCATATAATAAATAAACCAGCAAACAAAGACTTTTCTATTCAGGGGAATATAGCCCAACTGTCAAAAGAGTGCATTTAATTTAGGTTAGTTAGGTGATCATCAGGAACAGTGTGCATCAAGTTTGAGGAAAACGTTATGATAAGCTCTTTTGACAACATAAAATAACAGATTTGCTGTTTGCACCCTTCATGTTAGTTTGGCTGTGAGATCCTTAATAACAATAATAATAATAATGTTGCTTTCTTATTAGTTGTCACCTTATAATTAGAGAATGTGTGTCTTTGCCTTTGGGTAATAAATACATCATGAGAGTTTAGCACAAAATTTAGGCAGTTCATAGATTGAATGATCAAAAAAAGAGTACATCAGCAACAGTTTGGATTTACTTATCAAGCAGTAGATCCACAGATGATCTCCCCAAAGATAAGCTTCTTAAAAGTGAAGTTTTCCAGCCTGGTTGAATTTATTACTGTAAACTGAGTATGTTTGAGTCATCAGACATAAAGGGAACTTTTGAGCATGTCATATTCAACTATGGGAATATAATCACTAATGTCTGAGTCAAATATGGCTCTGAACAAGCACCTTGTCATCTTATTTTCTTAATATCGCCCTCTCTGTTTCTCTCTGTTTCTCATTAAATGACCCTACATTAATATAGTCACTCAGTGTTACCGCAGACATTTAATGCAGACATGTTGGCATGATAAATAACAAAATGCAGAACAAAGGGACCGTTCAGGCTAGTTAAAACGCTGTGGAGCCAAGTTTGGGAATATAGCAGTAGCATCATAACCTGTCCTGTGACTCCCCCATCAGACCAGAGCTTACACTTTTAACTCCCCAGTAACCAGAAACCCAAGATTGGAGTTTTTCCATCTTGTTTTTTTGTTAGTGTAAGTGGATGGTTTTTGAGTTTCATATTAAAAACTCTTTTATTCTCTCTCCCTGTTCCTGTCCACAGGCAGCCAAACTGCTGTATGAAGCCCGAGACCAGTGAGGGGCCAGGACTGAAGCTCCAGGCAGCGCACACCCAAGTGTTTTGTACCCATCTCAGCCGGGTTTGGTACCGTTTGGATTTTATTAACACCAGTTCTTATTCTGCTTGTCTGTCTGATTCCTCATTGGTTCTTGATACCAGTTCTATTCATGGTAATTTTTGCAAGAAATGTTTGTATGAAAAAGGACTTTTATTACCTCTATAACCAGTACTTTGTACATAATGTTTACCACAAGTATGCTGCTTGGACCTTTTCTTTTTTAAAGAAATAATTTGACATGCCTGTGAGACTTCTTTTAATCCTCTTTTCATTTAATTCAAACATCAGGGCATGCAGCATTAATGTTTCTGCACATAAATTAGCAGGAAAAATGTGTTTTTGTCACCAATTTAAAATTCTTTACAGGATTGATTAGATTCTCTCATGTTTCTTTTTTCTTGCATCAAAATGTGACATTGTACCTTTTTTAAATTTTTTTTTTTTAGACACCATCTTCCACAGTTAAATCATGACAACACAATAACTTTACATGCTGCTATAACAGAAAGGATTAGGTTAGTTATGGGTTTGCTTAGGTCACTTTAACAGAGCCAAGCAGGGCCTGGGGTATAGAACCCTCAGCAGTATCGGGATCTTCCACATAGAGCATCATCACAAGTAGTTTAAAGGACAAATCCACCCTGAAATCCTTTATTGCAGATAGAAAAGCAGCTATTTCTGATGTCCCTGGCACTTCAGGATTTAACTGCGCAGAAGACATCCACTGGATCTAACTGTGCAGCAGTGTGAAGTAAACACAGTGTAAGTGTTTGGCTCTAATTGACAGTTTGAACTGCTGCTCGTATCGATGAACCATCAGAAAAATGTCAGCCGAATCGTCAGCTCTTCTCAGTTTTAGTCTATCATTTTGGTGTCCAGCTACAACGTTACTGCTCTGGTTCACTCTCAGCAGTTTTCTCAGTTTTTTGGCTTCTGCTGCTTTAACAGAAGAACAGATGAATACCAGCTGGTTGACGTAGTGGGGCATAAACAACTGAAAAGCCAGAGATTTTCTCTCTGCAGTGGTGGAGACCAAAAACTGAGCTAAAAGAAGTGAATTGATTTAAATCTGTCAGGTGAACATCAGCATAACTCTACATAAATGATAATATTGCTTTGAAAATTGGATGTAAATGCTGCACAAGTGAAAAAGGCTTTAAGAATAATTGCTTAAAATAAAGAGCCATGGCTCTGTTGACAAAATTTCCTTAGCAACAGGTCCTGAAAGGGCAAAATCATCAGGGCAGAGGCCACGAAAGTAGTTTATTTACCCCGCGGGAGCACCGAAATCTGCAGGATACAGTGACGGGGTGGGTTTTGTGCAAGCTGTAAGACGCTCTGTGTACTGTGGGATTCTCTAACAAATGCAGTTTTCCTGAAATGCAAAGAGCATCACAGATTTATGGCCAGTTTAAATAAAAGTCAGATTGCGTGGTGGATTTCTCCTTTAACAGACCAACTGTCATGACAGTTAAGTTTTAAATATTGAAAAATGAGGTGAAATAATTTCTCTGTCAGTTGTTAGTATCTTTGCTACAAATATTCATACAGTCGTGCATCTTTAGGCCTTCGCGTCTAAGAAAACTTCAACTTTTCACTGATTCTAGTGAAGTATAAACACACAGACATAAATAAATGCTTTAAATGTAATTTCATGTATCGAAGTTTTGTATAAAATATATTGTTGAATATTCCTACTTTAACACAAGCTGTAAACTTTTTTGCGTAATTTTTAAAGCTGAAGTATGATTATAGTTTTTGTAATACTTTCTTATTCCTTTTTGTCATTACTCTAAAGCCCAAACAGCCTGTTTTTTGTTTTTTATCTGTATTTTTTTTCATTATTGTGCAGACTCACAAACAGGATGTGAAATCACAGCCTTCCATCAGCCATGGAAGAGTTGATGGGTTTATCAGTTCGGCAGGTTGTTAGCTGTATGTTCTAATCAAATGTTGAGCACACGAAAACTATGATCTCTACTTGTTTGCAGCCAAATGTATCCACTCACGCGCTGCATTAAAAGGAGGTTTCTGAAAGGTGGCATCGGTTTGTGCCTCTGGGGTGTTGTACGGTGACATCTGTAATTTCTAAAAATTAAAAAAAAGTATGTCTAACTAAATAATTGCGTAGCATTAGGGATTGAATGTATTTGAAACTACAAATTGAGCTGAGATCTAAGTCTGAAAGGGATGCTCCTGAGATGTTGTAGTCATTCATATAATAGCAGGTTGTCATACTGTAGGGGGTGAATGTACCAGATGGCAAATAAGTAAAATCCAGCTGCAGGGAAAGCTGAAAATAGAAAGTAAACTGAACTTAAGTTCTTTTTTTCTTCAAATTCTTATTATTCAAACAGTGTGCTTGACTCTAACCCTGAGTTAATGCGTCCGTTAAAGGCACAGTAGCTCCACAGTGGTTGATGTTACGCTACTTTAAGTAGAGTTTGGTGTTTTTGCAGTTTTGCAGACATCTCTTTGTCTTCCTTTGTCCCAAGCTTGAGGAAAGGGCACAGAATAAGGCAGCCTTTAGTGACCTGGTTAAAGGCGGGTCACTTCCAGTGAAAACAATGTTCTCCACCCCACCAACACTTAGTAACAAAGTTTATTTTTATACGCCTCTTAGACTTTAAGTCGTAGTTATTTCATGTTTCTCGAAGAGAGAAGAAGATGGTACAGTGTCTGTGTAAAGTTTTCCCATTCAGCAGCTTCTTGTGATGGAAAAAAAAAAACAATGTCACGAGCTGCACAGTTGCCAACAAAAATCATCATCTTTAGTCTTTTTTTTTTTTCCTTTTCATCCCTACACGTCGAGCAGTAATAGGATGCATCTAAATGATACGTGCTGTTTTTAGCTGCTGGGTTCACTGATTTTTTTTTTTTTTTTAAAACAAGCTGCTGAAATTCATTATTGAATTATCAAATTTAATCGCTTAAACACACATGGGCATGAGCACAAAAAGAAAACAAACTATTCAGTTTTGCATAGTTGGCTCACTGTGCGGCTCCTTCCTTTAAAATGTAATCATATGTTTTTATTTTAAGTTTGCACTACATGTGAAGTCACCAAGTCATTGCTCAGTGTTTGTATCTGCACTTTATGGCCTCTCTGCAGTCATTTTTCCCCCACTAAATCTTTTATTTTGCTCAAAATGCTGAATTGGATTTTTCTGTTAATAAAATCACGCGTTTTTACATTTGCTGTGATGTTTATTTGGAAAACGTATTTCTGCATGGACGGCAAACTCACAGTCAGGAAGAAAATACTGAGCTGGTAGAAAAATCTGAAGGCGACAATGGCAAAACAAAAA
The DNA here is from genome assembly GCA_024447675.2 of Pterophyllum scalare. Taxonomy (NCBI): domain Eukaryota; kingdom Metazoa; phylum Chordata; class Actinopteri; order Cichliformes; family Cichlidae; genus Pterophyllum; species Pterophyllum scalare. The sequence goes on along the minus strand of JAMQGT020007720.1, from coordinate 25,501 downwards.
AAGAGGAAAACCTCAGATGAACAACAAAACGTGCCATATTACAGCGCGTCATTATTTACCAAAAATGAAGCTAAAATGCAGAAGCAGTTAGGTTAAGTACGTCCTTACAGCTTCCAGTTCAGAGGGTAAGTAGCAGCCAGGTGCTCCTAATCAAATGCACTTGATTAATGTAACATGGGCGAGTGTGAGCACCTTTATAAAACTATTCTGGCAGTTTGCAGGGCTGGAACATTCAGGTGTGTTAACACAATGCCAAGGGAAAAAGAAAAAAGAAAAAAAAGACATCAGCAGTGATCTTGGAGAACCAACTGTTGCTGCCCATCAATTCCAGTCTTCCCAGCAGTGGATGTCCCAGCAAATTGAGGTGTGTGTCAAAAATCCCCCAGAACAATGTGAGAGGCTCAAAGTCCTACAGAAAGAAGTTTCTTCAGATCGTTGCTGCTAAAGTTCATTCTACAAGCTACTGAATCATGGAGTGTGCTCAGTTTTTCACACTGCTTGTGCATTTTTGGCTTAGTTTTGTTTTGTGCTGTGGTTTTGTTTTCATGAAGATGTCTTTCTGTGAAGAAAAACAGGATGCACTGATTTGTAAATAATTTAAATATTTAATTTAAAACTGTGCAAACAGATAATGGTTAATAACTTCATTAAAAACTGACAAAATACAAATAATTACAATCAGAGCTCTAATAGAGTCATAGATTAAGACTATGTTTACTTATCTTTTACAATGAGTGTGTGAATACACACCCTTTGTCTCCTCTGCTCTTTTCTTGTTCTCTCTGCTCTGTTAAAGGCAAACAGCCGACAAGGACACACAAAAGCTCAACAGCGATTCAAGCAATAGGAGGAACTTTAAGGATGTTTCAAGTTTTCGTCAAACCAAATGGCAGAAAAAAAATTATCAAAAATTATGCAAAAACAACGGCTCATAAAATAAATTATATTCGTTTGTATTTTTTTTAGTGAGAGGGTTCTCAATGTTTTTGGATCTTCCATCCATCTCTGTCCCAGCTTGTCGTGGGTGAGAGGTGGGATGCATCCTGTCCAGTCTATTGCAGGGCTAACACAGAGAGACAGAAAATCATTCATGTTCCTAATCACACCTATGGTCAACTTAGAGCCGTTAATGAATCTAACATGCATCTTTTTGGACTGTGGGATGAAGCCAGAGTACCTGCAGAGAACGTGCAAACTCCACACAGAAAGGCCTCCAACAGGTGGGTTTATTCAAACCCAGGGGCGTCTTGCTGTGAGGCGACTGCCGCTCTCTTTCAAAAGACAAGTGCCAAATGACCGGAGACAATAGGGATTCACATTCTTCTTTATGTCTGAAGTGCAGAAGAGGATGAGCCACACTTGCTATTGTTTTTATGTGGTTTCAGTTCGTGCACATAAAATAAATGAATCTTTTCCTTGTGGTCATCTCAGGCACACAGGTCAGTGCCAACAAATAAAGACAAAGGTACAGCAGCACATGCTTGACAGATTATAGGTAAAAAAAAAAAAGTCATTTACAGCAGTTTAAATACAGGCAGTCTGTTTTTGGCAAAATACTGGAAATCATTTATTGGCAGACGATCACTTTTTTGGCACAGCACCCCTTAATGCGCTCAGAAGGAAGTCACACTAAATGTGACTGATTTTGTTAAGTCAAATATAACTTGCAGCAAATAAAAATAATCCTCATCTCACACCACATCACCACTATTAACCAAACAAGCTGCCCTGATGAGCATTTTCGTGGGATACTGAAAAATAAAACACAATTTCTCCTTTTTTAAACAATACACTAACAGATCAAAGGACCCCAAATGCCACTTTTAACTTATCCAGAATCTGATTCAGTATTAGTGTTTTTAATACACACACATCATAAACATTCATGTTTACTTTGCAACTGTGATACAACAAAATGTCATCTTTGTTTTAACATTCAGACACTCATAATAGTCCTCCCATTAACACTGATTGTAATCTAGCAGTGTACACAAGTGATTTTCTCATTAGTAAATCAGGAAGTGGAGCACTGTTTGACACAACACGTTCTATCAGCCAGCTTCTTAGACATTCATTCTCCCCTATTGTTCACCTGGGAATATGAAAACAAGCACATTAGCGTTGCATCTCCACAGCACTGACACAGGGACCCTCCTGCATCATGTTCAAAGTGCCTGTGTGCAGTTAACTCAGTTTAAAACTTGATACATGCTTTTTTCAGATGAGGTGTAATCTATTACTGCATGTCACAGAGGAAAACCTCTGTGTTGCACCAGTGCACATTGCACAGTCAGTATATACTTACATCTACTATCAGTTCTGCAGGGGACCTAATCACATCTCTTGTGAAAGATAAATAGATGCACAGCATCAAAAAGATAAGTAGATGTATAGCTCAAAGTAAGAGCATACTGGGAACATCTGCCGCTTGCAGAGATTTTTTTCCTGTGTCCTGCGAGGTTGTGGGGGACAAACAATCCAAACAAGCCATGTTTAAAGCCTCCACTGCTATAACAGCTCCATGAGGTTTTGATCAAAAGTCCTATTACTGTGTGTAGAGGTTAGCACAGTCTTAGTTTTGCACTCTCACACCAGCTGGTAGAGCTTCTTCACTGATATCTCAGACTGATTTCTTGGACAAGACACTGAGTTCAGTGTAATCAGAGAGCCTCCACAGTTACCAGATTTCAATCCAATTGAGCACTTTTTGGATGTGGTGAAATTCTGCAGCACCTGTGCAATGCTATGATGCCAACATAGATTTTTGTTATTCATCTAGGATAGTGGTTCTGACACTTGCTAGTCCTCTGCCTCCCTCCTTCTAGTTAGCGTACAGTCTCAGGGTGCTGGATTTGGGGTGAAACCCTCTATGCATGGTAAGGAGCTTTCTAGTCTTGCCATCAGTGCCTTCTATCTCCAAGGGCGTAGGAATGAGTTTACCATTGGAGGGGACACATATTGGAAACCTGACAGATCCGTAAATACTCTGAGCAAAGCATAAAAAAAATGCTGTTTGATCTTTTACTTTGTTGCACACTTGGACAGAAGACACTTCCAGGTGTGCACGAGTTTCTAACAGTTGCACTTTTCTTTTACTCTTACCTGTGGACATTATTTGTGTCTTTGTATGACTGATGGCTGACCCAAGGTGTTATATGAAAGTGTCTTTGGTGGGTTTCTGCATTGAAAAGGATACTTTCTTGTGAGAGCTGGTGGGGGTTCAGGGGCTCTCTCGTCTGCTTCATCAGATGACAGAAAACTTCCTGTTTTTATTCTTAAAAACTAAAACAAACCAAAAAACAAATAAACCTAGCAACAGCAAATGGTGCATTATTGCACAAATGTACATCCTGTATAATGACAATAAAGGCATTCTGTTCTATTCTATTCTATTCTACAGTACAGCATGTGACTGAACAGATAATATATCCCCCGTACGTCTGCCCGTTGATCCATTTTCTTATGCTTTCCCAATTCAAAGTCACGGGTGTGGGGGGGAGTGGCAGCTATCCCAGCTGTCATGGGATGAAAGCGGGGTAAAACTTAGACAAGTCACCAGTCTATCGCTTGCTTTACAAACAGTAAACCCAGGTCAGCACCATGGTCAGCACCATGGTCAGCACCATGGACAGCAGTTGCATTGGTTCATAGAAACCAATGGAAACATTTTGCTACAAACAGCAGCAGAAGCATTTAAGTATAAGACATTCTGTATCACTGCAGTGATTAAACCAGAATAATTACATGTGGTTGAGTGACTAGCATAGGTATAATTTTAGGCACACTTAAAATCAAAATATATGCTATATTTGAATGCTATATAGCATCCTTTCAGCCTGTAGGCACTAAACAAATGGAGAAGCCTCCAGACTATAAAACAGTTTTCATAGATTTAAGATGTGGGGACAGCAAACACATCCACATCATGAAAGAATTTTCTCTCATGCAAGTGAAATGTGAAAAATATTGTATCTCATATCTCTTGTTGGTTCATCAGTTCATTACCTTTTGTAAGTTGTAATTTGTGCTTGGACCATTCTTGCAAAGATGGTAGGAGATATAACTTGTGTTTTTAGATATCATTAATTAATTGTCTTTTTTGCATTGGGGCATTGTTCATTAAGGGAACTGACGTTGAAAAAACAAATACAACTGTGAATTTTTTTTTTCATAGTTGTCACAATCAAATTTTCCAGTTCAATTTCAGATCATGCCACAATCTAAAGAAACTCAAGAAAACATGAGGAACAAACTCAGTGACATCAGTCTGGAAAGGTTTGCAAAACCATTTCTAAGGCTTTGGGATGAATCACTGTGAAAGAAGCAATTAACCACAAATGGGAAAAATCAGAGTCGTGAACCTTCCCAGGAGTGGCCAGCCTACCAAAATTAGTCCAAGAATATATGGATAACTTGTCCAGGAGGTCAGAAAACCCAGAAGATCTACAACAACATTATTAAGTTAGGGCTGGATCAGGTGATCCTGAAACATACCTTAGTTATGCTGCAATAGGCCTAGGCTGCTAGGGGCTGCCCATGATGCACTGAATTATTAATTATTAATCTGTCTCTCTTCCACAGCATGTCTTTTGCCCTGTCTCTGTCCCCTCACCCCCAACCAGATGGTTTCGTCAGAGGTTTCTTCCTGTTAAAAGGGAGTTTTTCCATCCCACTGTCACCAAGTGCTTACTCACAGGGGCCATTATGACTGTTGGGTTTTCTCTGTAATCATTGTATGATCTTTCTCTTACAATATAAAGCACCTTGAGACGACTGTTGTGATTTGGCGCTATATAAATAAAATTGAGTTGAATAAAAGAACTGCAGGCGTCACGTGGAAGGTCAGTGGTCATGATTCAACAAAATAAAAGAGACTAGACCAAAATTCAGTTCGACTGTTATTTTTATGTCACCAATTCACATCAAGAAGGCACGTTGTATTGTAAAAGACCCTATTACATAGAAATCCAAACAATCAGTTGACCCCTTATGAGCAAGTACTTGGCAAAAGTAGAAAGGAAAAATTTTACCAGGAAACCACAAGCAGACCCAGGCTGAGGGAGGGACTGCCATCCACAGAGAACAGTTGCGGTGACGGAGAAGAAAAACAGCTGGAGACAGGACAAAAAGTTTTACTATCCATGTGGCTGTTGGAGATTTTTGGGAGAAAAATATTATTCATAGCAACCCTTCCGATTGGAGGAGTCTCCTCCATACTCATCTTCACTGTGCCTGAAGGCAAGGGCGTAGGAATGAGTTTACCATTGGAGGGGACACATATTAGAAACCTGAGAGATCTGTAAATACTCTGAGCAAAGCATAAAAAAAATGCTGTTTGATCTTTCACTTTGTTGCACACTTGGACAGAAGACACTTCCAGGCGTGCATGAGTTTCTAACAGTTGCACTTTTCTTTTACTCTTACCTGTGGACATTATTTGTGTCTGTATGACTGATGGCTGACCTAACGTGTTATATGAAAGTGTCTTTGGTGGGTTTCTGCATCGAAAAGGATACTTTCTTGTGAGAGCTGGTGGGGGTTCAGGAGCGCTCTCGTCTGCTTCATCAGATGAGGACACCTGTTCTTGATTTACTTCATTTGCTTCCTCAGATGACTCACTTTGCCTCACTTCAGTGATGTTCTCCTGCACTGTACCTGGTTCATGTCTGACTTGATCACCCTCCTGTTGGACATTCACTGCTTACAACAGCATGTGACAGTTTTTCGTTAGCTGACCTTGGCTGGAACTCCTCCGCCTCCGCTCTTAGCTGACTTCCAACGTGAGTGGGTGGTTTTGCATGTTGCGTGGTGATGAATCTCCGGTCTCCCTCATCCTCTGAACTCTTTTAAATGTCCCTTTAATACTGTCTTTAACTTGGGGAGGGTCACGTTTTATCTCAAGCATGTCTCTAAGACTCAGTCCTGGGCTGATTGACTTGACCACTGCCTCTATGACTTCAGCTTCACTGTGTCCCTTATTTAAGCCTCTGCTTAAATAATGCTGCATCAGGTTTGTGTACGAGAGTCTGTCCTTTTGGCCCCTCTCCTCAATCTGACCACAAGCTAAATATTTCAGTAGCACAAAAATAATTTAGTAGCACACATAAGTGCAAAGTTTGATATGCTTTTTTGGTCGAAATAATTTAATACTGGTCAAAAATGCATTTATTTAGGGTGACTGGCAACAGAACTGGTTCTATAGTCAACATTCTTACATGAAAGAACCCTCACAGATAATGTAATAACAAATTATTCACTTTTTAATATCAATTTTAAGTAAAAAACAGGTATTAAATTATGCCTATTCAGTTTGAAACAAGGGGTCCTACGCCTATGTCTATCTCCTCTTCAGGCCCACTTATTATCCCATCAGGGCATCTGACAACTTTCAGGGCACAGGTGTAGATTGCCTTGATCTTGTTTTTCCCATTCAGCATCATATTTGTGAGATAATGAGCTTTAAGCCTAGAGATGCACTCTAACTGTATTCTGCTGCTATAATAAATAAAACATTTCAAAAATTAGTTGTTTAACTGAAGCTCAGTTATTCGGACAAAACATGAGTCCACGGAGACGCTGTGGTGCAAAGCCATGTACAAATTACTAAAAGCAGTTGCTGGCCCAGTTTTAAGAATGTAGCAGTGAACATTTGGGTCATTATACTGCAGTATTTTTTTCCAGATGTTTGCAAATGTAACTGCAAACTATTTTGAGAGTTTAGGTCAGTTGTGGAGCTGACAAGCACAGACTGCATTTTAACCTGGCTTCTACTTTTCTAGTGGACAACACAGTGATATTTATGAAACCGTCTAGCATTCAGAGTGCACTTTTGTAAAACTATATGGATTCAAATTTAGTTGAATTGGTTACTATGTTTAGTGCGCCTCACATAACCCCTGCAATTGCTCTTAATGCAGTGTGGTTAATGAAGTGTAGAACAACGGACACCCATAAAAGCTAGATCTACCACCCGCCAGTTCAGGCCTCCAGAGTTTCCTGAAATTGTTAACATGGTAGCAGCTCTTTGTTAAGGAGTCAATGAAACCCATGGAGGTTACAGGATTGGCAGTTTGCACATCTGGAAAGGTATCATCAATGCTGAAAGGTATATACAGGTTTTAGAGCAACACATACTCCCATCCAGACAACCAAGGGGGCTGGAGTCTATCCCAGCTGCCATGGGGCGAGAGGCAGGGTACACCCTGGACAGGTTGCCAGCCTGTCACAGGGCTAACACAGAGAGACAGTCAACCATTCACACCTACGGGCAAAACTGACAGCAACATACTGCTGTCAGACCTATATAACTAAGGTATTGTATTTTAGTAATTTAATATTACACCTTCATAAATACCAATAAGTTTGGACACATATTTAAACTTTCACAGTTATCAAGATAATTACATTATTTGCAAATTATTATAAATTTCGAGTTGAAACTAGTGAAAAACAACCTGAGGTCAACTAAGTCCCAGCATAGACTCAACACTTCTTGTCACTGAAAGCCAATTAGCAAAATAATTGGACTTTGAAAATCTTTAAGAATCTTATTCTGCTAACAAGAAGACCCATCATGTGCATTTACTGGGGAATAAACTCCATCGCCATGTGTGCCAGCATATTTTGTCACATTTCTGGTTAATTATTTATGATTCTGGGCCTGTGCTTTTGAAGCATTGCACTATAGGTTAGGAAAACTGATGTTCTTTTGTCTGTTTCTGCAAATGAACTATATTTTTAGTGAAGGTTTGATATCATTGGAATCATAAATGCTTTAAAAGATGAGAAAAAGAAAATAATGCTCTGAAAAGCTCGATACAGTCCTAGCAAAACTCACTTAACAATAAAGTAATGCTGCATTAACAACAGATGCAGATAGGATTCTGTAGTGGAAATCACTGCATGGGCGCAGGGACACTGTCCAGCTGATCACTGCATCCACAACACGCATTTTAAATCTTACATTGAGTTAGAAACGCACCTAATTCGACTGCTGCGATATTTGACTTCGTTAAAATTTGTGAAATTTTATGTACTTTTAAACAAACATATATACACCCAAAGGGCAAAAGCAAAGTTTAATATGAAAACAAGAACACATGAAAGGAAAGACGTAAAGGATATGGGATACTTTTATTTTATTATATTTCCTGTCCATTTAAAAAGCGTCGACAGAAGAAGTACCATGACACAAGCAGCTTCGGGGTTCCATCTTCGGTGTAAACTCTTTCTATGAAATATATTTTACACAGTGATTATTTCACATCACACAGTATTACAATTTACATCATATTGCTACGTAAGTTTCTAAACATCGACCCTCTGCGCAAGCATTATTTAAATCAAGTATGATCTTAATACAGCAACACCCCTCTTGGCAGAGTTAGTCTCGTCCGTGTTCCCCCAGCATCAAACGCACATGTTTTCACGTTGGGTGTGTTGTGTTAAGGATTGCTCGGGTGTTACAGCATTTTTCAAACATCTGCGACTTGTCACGCTGCTGTTTCGCTCCTCAGAGACTACAGTTACAAAGAGATAAGCCTCACGGTCAATGAGAAACACTTTCAAATCAGCGTGTGTGTAGAAAACGCCTGCGCCGTGGAGGTTGACTAGTCCCGGCGTGGTTGCATGCTGCTGCTGACTTGACCAGACTGAAGGTATGAACACTGCCAGCACACATAATTTCTCTCTTTCTCTGTCTGTAGCCTTCTATGGCTCTTTTATTTTGGATACGCATGACTTCGTGTCATGCGTAACCGAAATAAAAGCACAAGTGTGTGTTGAAGTCAGTTTGCCGGGTAGCAGCGCAGCGCTAGCTTCTCAGTCCCTGCTGTAAACAGCCCCATGTGAACAGGGTGCTGCTCCGCCGGCTACCAGCACTATCAGTTAATCAAATCAAAAGAATACAATGAGGGGACGACAGTTGGCTTCTACCTTGAATAGGACTCGCTTTTAGGCAAACAAAGTTAGAAATCGTTGGCTTAGCCGGCGGCTGCTGACCAGTGCCACGTAGCTGGCCGGCTAAAGGGAGGAGAGCCGCGGGGAAGTTGTTCAGTCACTGCAGGAGGCTGCTTCTCATTCATGGGATGAAACCAATACCGTGGACTGCCAGCGGGAGAAGCACTACCCTATAAACCGAGTAGAAGTACCACAGCAGCGGAGTAGAGTCCTTCTTTACAAGCAGTCGCCTTCTAGAACCCGAGAGCTACCCTCCCGGGGGGGGGGGGGGGCGCAGGGTAGAGACCACCTGTGTTATGTTGCGTCTCTGCTGACGTCATGCAGCATGGGTTTCTGAATAGGTAGGGGCCCCGTGAATTTTTTGAAAGAGGTGGCATCCCCAAGAACGGGGGAGATCCGAATATTTGATCATAGGTAATTGAAAACATTGTAATAGGTTTTAGCATCAAAACATACTTAAAGTACCTAAAGTAAAATGTGCTTCGTGTGTAATGATATACATTATATTATTAGACCACAATCATTGATTGTTAATGTCACTTCAATGCTGCACCTGGACAGGAATGTAATTGTTGCCTTGTGTTCCAGTAATTCATTTACTCACTGGAGAAAGTAACTCGTTACACTGCTTGCATGTTACTCTGCGAAATGCCCTGAAACCCACTGGAGGCAGTTTTCAGTTTGCCATCGCGCTTTTGTCCTTTTGTGCAATAAAAATCAAAGTAATGTCCATATCTCTACTCATGAAAAGCTGTAGACGGCTCCACCGTTTTCCTCCTCCTGCACAGAAACTCAAGTCAGCTGAAAAAACTGAAGAAAAAAACACGTTTGTTTTTATTTTCCCTTTATGCCTGCTGGGGTGCAGATAACTGCAGAACACCAGTATTAACATAATTGTAGCTGCAATGTAATTACTGAATTTAGTACAGTAATGTGTTGTGTTACTGTTTTGCTGAAAAATGTAATGCGATTACAGTAACGCATTCCTTTGGAGCACAATACATCCAACACTGCGGGTCAGGGTGACCGTTCCACTGCAAGCCAACATGCAGGAGGTGCAGCATTCACTCGCATATCAAATAAATGTGGAGCAGACAAAGCTGCACTCCTTAGTTATTGTACTTGGTGATTGTAACAGAGGAAACCTCAGCCTGGAAGTGCCCAAATACAGTTTTTCAAGTGCTTGACCGGACAAGACAATATTCTAGGTCCCTGTTAGACTACAATGCTTATTACCTGGTCCCCGTGATGTGATTGATAACGAGATGTCAATCCAAATATGAGACCTGAAATGAATCTAATATGTTGCAAACTGACCACAAATAGAGGCAACCCGATCGCACACATAATCAAAGCTACAAAAAAAGATGTCAGTGGACCACAAAGAAGCACATACTGACTACAGATGGAAGATTACTCCTTTCCTCTTTCAGTGTAAGGAGCCTTTGACATAGTTAAGCTTGTCCCCTATTTAGTGTCCTTTATCTTTTCCCATCAGGCTTTGAGACTTGAGGAACGGCACCATGAGCTCCAAGGTGTGCAAGAACTGCGGCAGTACAGACATCGACATTGATCAGGCACGCGGCGATGCGGTGTGCATGGGCTGCGGCTCTGTGCTGGAGGACAACATCATTGTGTCCGAAGTGGAGTTTGTGGAGACGGGAGGCGGGGGGTCGCTGGCTGTTGGACAGTTTGTCTCTGCAGAAGGTGAGAAAGATGACATTAGTTGCTTGTCATCATTACTTTGTGTTTTTAACGAGTCATTTGGTCATGAGGTTGAGGTCGGCATATACAGTGCTTTGCTGCTAGAAATGAGAGATGCGGCACGTTTATGCGTTGGCTGAAATATTGTTTAAATCATGTGCAGCCTTTGTCTGTTTGGTATACTGGAGGTGTAGAATGGATTAGTAAGGATACAGATCCAGTAAGTCAGACTGCACAGTTGACTGGACAGTTTGCATGAGAATAATTACATTAGGTTTTGTGTGTGTGTGTTTGTTTCAAGTTAGCTCTGCCAATCAGGAAGCTCACTGAAGGAAGTCATTTCCTTGTTACTCAGAAGCAGGAGGTGGAAGGCATCAGCTGTTGAGCAGTTTGATGTGAATATATTGATTTCTTAACTTTTGTTCAGTTGTTATTTGCTAGAAGGCCTTCACAGCTCAAAAACCTGACAACCGCTTGTTTGCTATACACGTTTGGTGGCTCAGTGATACTGTCGCACACATTTGCGTCATCTGCTTCCGGGTAACAAGGAAGTGACTTCCTTTAGTGAGCTTCCTGATTGGCAGACCTAACTCAAAATTTCAAGTTAATGTCTAGAAATTTTGAGTTATGGATGGAAAAACAAATAGTTTTTTTTTCAGTGGCAGAAACAAGCTTCCATAAAGAGATCAAGATTGCACCTCCAAAATATAAAATATCAATATCACACAGAGAGAGAAGGAGGGGCCTGGGCCAAGGTGGAATCGAACCCAGACGGTATTATAGCTGTGAGGCAGCAGTGCTAAGCACCACGCCACCCTTTTTGGCTGAATTTCTTTGTACTGTGGCAACATGTTTTGTAATCAGGAAAAGCCTTCGAATTATAACTTTCAGTCTTGGCACTACTATTTGAAGTGACCAATAAATGGGTGTTTTACCAAAAAACCCAAAACAAAACAAACTTATTTCTGCAGAATATTTGTTACATTATTACCTCATCGATCTGCAGCCTCATGCTGAGAGTTCCATAAAATGATGATCAAAGGACTTCTCTTACTATTTCGATACATCTTCTTTTAACAAAAACCTAGAAGAAACATCCCTGAACTCATCAACAAGATGAGGAATTGGAGGCCCGCACGATAAAGCTGAGAGCTTTAAATCTCAACAAAGATCCCACCGAGGAGCCAATGTCCACCAACCAAGAATCCACTTGTCCCTGCAAAAGAAAAAGATCCGAGGTTAGCTTAGAACTAAGTTGGAAGAGAAGCTTCTCCCCAGGAGCGCAAAGAAGAAGAAAGGAGACCTGCGGTAAAAAGGTGCCATGACCAAATTTCAACAAGTGACAAAACCGTTCCAGAGATGCAGTTCGGAGAGAACTTTGGACTTAATGCCAAAGCTGAGTGGTTTGGGAAAGGCGGGATGCATTGGGACAGCGTCCTACCTAGTTTTTATGCATGAAATGCAAGAAGGGTATCATCAAACATCCTCACCTGAAGTATTATGACAATGAGATACTTGAGCTGGACGGAATCCATTTCACCCAGAGAGGAAATGAACTGTTTCTGTTGAGCATCCACTCTGCCATCAAGAAGATCCTTCAGAACCTGTTTCAGAGAACATAAACTAACTGTACTTAAAAATATACATATAAAATAAATGCAAAAAAAAAAAGTGTCAAAGACTTGCCTCTATTTACAGATTCTGCACAGACATTAATTAATCTAAAACTAGACAAAATTATGTAAAAACTTCAATGAATGTTAAATATCCATTAACCTCTTAATCAGAAGTGCCTAAGACATGCAAAATGAATTTCAGTGCAAGGTGACAAAGCTATGTGCATGATCAAGCTGTAATGTATCAGATGGACTCTTAACAAAATCGATCTGTGCCCCTACCAGCTCACAAATACATTAGAAGTGAATGTGAATATTCTAAAGTTAATTTTAAGTAAATAGGAATGTGAGGTAAACTGTTAATAAACATCAAGTAACTGTAAAATTAATGCTAGTCCTAATTAGCCTTCTCCTTTTAATAAAAAGTCAGATCTGTCTGGACAAACACATCTCTTATTTATAATTAGTAGGACATACAGTTTATTAAAAGAGGGTTAAAGTCTCATTAACACTTGTGTTTTAAAAATAAAAGTTTATTTGAGAAATTTAAGAAAAAACTGATAATACACTTCACTCTGGACACTCTTTAGGGAACATACGGGGAAAACAGTGAGTGCGAATGCTACACAGAAAGCACTTAGACATAGAACAAAAGTGTGTGTGCGAGTGAGTGAATGGGACATGTATAAAGTGCTTTGAGTGCTCTCGTGGAGTAGGAAAGCGTACATGAGTCAGAATCTGGGCAGCCTAGAAGATCAAGTTTACTAACATGATTTTAACAATGAATTTTCAAGCATGAGCTAAAGCTAAGTCTGTTTTTTTTTTGTTTTTTTTACGGCTAATCAAAAACTTTGTTTTGAAGTGTCAGGTGTCGGAATCAGAATAGCTTTGCTGTCATTACGCGTCTCACATAATGAAATTGCACATGCTTCTCCCTTTGTGCAAAATTATTTGCTAGATAGCTGCATCACAAATTCTGGTGATGGCACCAACAGCGCAAACACAGTCAGGATGTTGGTTTGGGTCCCCAGGATATACGACTGACACTTCTGCCTTAAAATAATTTAAATGGGTTATTTCAGAAAAACATTTAAAGAGACAGACTTAGGCTTTAGAAACCAAAATCATTTCTATACGAAGCTGTAAACATGCTGTAAAGTTTGAGCAGAACAACTTACTCCTAGTCGTCATTTCAGGAAAATCTACATGGGTTTGTTGGACTGATCTCTATGAAATGTTGAAGGTTTTTAAAAAATTTTTTTTTATATGTCTAACCAAAGATTGGACACTGCTCAAAATAATTAATGGAACAATCTGAAAACACATCAGAGCTCAGTGGGGAAAACAGTCATGCTGGATACCTCTACTGATATGGACTGGGTAATGTGTTGGAAGGATATCAGATTATTTAATGGAAATGAAAATTATCAGCCTACAGAGGACTGAATTCAAAGTCACCCCCAGAAATCAAAGTGAAAAATGATGCTGCAGGCTAGTTAATTTTACAGAAATTTCATAACAGCAACTCAAAATGGTACTCTGTAGTTTGTATGGCCAACATGTGCTTGTATGCATGCCTGATATCAGTGCATGCTTCTAAGATGACAGATGGTGTCCTGGGAGATCTCCTCCCAGATCTGGATCAGGACATCACCGAGCTCCTGGACAGTCTGAGGTACAACCTGGCAGCGTTGGATGGACCGAAACATAATGTCTTAGAGGTGTTCTACTGGATTTAGGTCAGGAGAGTGTGTGTGTGTGTGGGGGGGGGCAGTCAGGGGTATAAATCCCTTCATCCTCCAGGAACTGCCTGGATGTAGCCACATGAAGCCAAACCCAGGACCCACTGCACCAGCGTAGGGTCTGACAGTGACTCAGAGGATTTCATCCCTAATGGCAGTCAGGGTGTCGTTGCCTAGCCTGTAGAGGTCTGTGCGTGCCTCCATGGATATGCCTCCCCAGACCATTGCTGACCCACCACCAAACCGGTCATGCTAAACGATGTTACACAACATTGTTCATGACCCTTTCACCACGTGCCCAGGGTGAACCTGCTCTCATCTGTGAAAAGCACAGGGCACCAATGGTGGATCTGCCACCGCTGGTATTCTATGACAAATACCAATCAGGCTCCACGGTGCTGGACAGTGAGCACAGGGTCCACTAAAGGGTGTGGTCTGTTCACACCAGTGTCCTGCTGGAGGTCATTTTGTAGCTCTTGCAGTGCTCATCCTGTTCCCCCTTGCACAAAGGAGCAGATGCCGGTCCTGCTGATGGGTTAAGGACCTTCTACGCCCCTATCCAGCTCTCCTAGAGTAACTGCCTGTCTCCTGGAATCTTCTCCATGCTCTTGAGACTCTTCTGGGAGACACAGCAAACCTTCTGGCAATGGCACGTATTGATGCACCATCCTGGAGGAGTTGGACTACCTGTGCAACCTCTGTAGGGTCCAGGTATCACCTCATGCTACCAGTAGTGACACCGACCCCAGCCAAATGCAAAACTAATGAAAAAAGATGAGGAGGGAAAAACGTCTGTCACCTCCACCTGTAAAACCATTCCTGAGTTGGGGGGCTATCTCATTGTTGCCCCTCTAGTGCACCTGTTGTTAATTTCTTTAACACCAAAGCAGCTGAAACTGATTAACAACCCCCTCTGCTACTTAGCTACTAAACTTTAACCAACTTGATGCTGAACTCTGATTAAAATGCTCCTTTCATTTTATTTTTGTTTTGTTTTTGTGAGCAGTGTGTAAAGCAGAGTATGTGCTGTGATATTGGAGTGTAAATCAGCAAAGTCCTGGGTTTTTCAGTCAGATTGGGACCTCTTGTTTCAAAAACAAAACTGTAACAACAGGGTGAAGTGGAGGTTTCAAAATGGTAAATGCATCCATCTCTTAGAAAATTGGAAAGAAATGAAACTGTGCTTTTGTTTAGAGCTACAGCAGTTAGTTAAAAATGGACTAAGAAAAGCTGTTTTGTGTATTGATTATTGTGGGTTTCTTTACATGTGGCTGTGAAATATGAAAGATTTCTGCCTTTGTTTTTGTTTCTTTTCCAACAAAGACAACAATAATGCTCAGAAAGGAAATTGTTAGCTTTCTAATTTCAGAAATGACTGCTAAACCTCTTGTTCCTGCAAGAGGATTCAAAGGAAAAAAGTGAAGAAAGCAACATTTTAACACACTTCTTGTATGTTTTGCTAAAAATAGTTGTTTTTTTTTAAATTAAAAAAAAAAAAAATCTATTTCTACATGTCCTCTGCCCTTCAGATGGAGCCAGGCATCCATCCTTTGGAGATGCACACTTCTCGGGGATGGGGAAGGCATCCCGAGCTCAGACGCTTCAAAGAGGTGAGTGTCCACCAGATGGCGCCACATTGTTAAAAACTGAAAAGGAGCTTGTGATGCATAGAACCTCAGTTCAAAACATAGTTGTTTGCTTTGGGAAATGTAAATAAAAATAGAATGTGGTGCTTTGCATTGCTCATAAATACTTTCAGTACAACAGAGAAAACTTATGAAATGTTTAAACCGGGACATTTCATGAAAAATATCATCATTTTTAATTTGATGGCAGCAACACGTCAGAGTTGACACAGGGGCAACAAAAGGCTGTAAAAGCAAATGATACTATAAAGGAGCAGCTGGGGCAGCATTTTGCAGCTCATTAGGTTAATTGGCAACATGTCAGTAGCATGATTAAATGTAAAAAGAACATCTTAGAGAGGCAGAGTTTCTCAGGAAGGTAAAGATGTGCAGAGGTTCAGTCTGCAAGAAACTGCAGCTAAAAATAGTGGAATAGTTTCAGAATAATGTTCCTTAAAGTAAAATTGCAAAGACTTTGAATGTGTCATCGATAGTACATATCATCATCATGAGATTCAGAGAATCTGGAGGAATCTGTTTATTAGATTGACTGGATATTGGCTGCCTGTGGCACTGCTTTAATAAGCAGGATGATTCTCTCAAGCAAATCACCGAACGGGCTCAGGAACTCTTTCAGAAATTTGCTGTGCCGCCCACAAATGCAGGTTAAAGCTCTGTCATACAAATAAGCAGCCATGTGTAAATGTGATGAAGAAATTCTGCTGATGTCTCTGGGCCAAAGCCAATTTAAAATGGACTGAGGCAAAGTGAAAGACGAATTGAAATTTTTTTTTTAATTCTTTTTTTGAAACATGGGCGCTGTGTCCTCTGGACTAAACAGGAGAAGTGACCACACAGCTCTGAGATCAACCCTCAGTTCAAAAGCCTGCATCTCTGCTGGTATGGAGGCGCTTCAGTGCCGATAGAATTAGCAGCTATCTGAAAAAGGCACCGTAAATGCTGAAAGGTAATATGCAGCATTTAGAGCAACGTATGCTCCCATCCAGAAGCATTTCTCAGGACAATGCTAAACCGCGTCTATTATCTAGCATCTAAGCAACCATCCCTCGGCTTCCTATTTACACCAGCACGTGCATGCCCAGTGTACTTGAATGGTCATGTGATTGTTTTCAGACTTGTTGGTGTAGATGACTATTATTTCTGTACAGAAGCTGCTCTTGTTTAGTCGAAAATGTCCATCGCTGTATTTTCTTAACTGCTTGTCCAGTGTAGGGCTGTGGGAGGTGGGCTGCAGTTCTTCCAGCTAACTTTGGGTTAGAGGTGTTATAAAGCATCATTTTAGATAAAAATGCATTGATGCAGACAAAGCCTATCTGCTTTGCTTTAACTCTGTTTTTGGTTTCCACCAACTCCCGATGGAAATGCCTCACTCTTCATGCTAAATGCTCTTTTGTGTTCAACTTTAGTTTTTGTGTCTGGTTACTGTTTTGGTGTTGTGCAGGTAGTGTGCAGTGAGTGTTTTCTGCAAACACAGCTGCCTGAGAGAGCTAAAATAGTAAAGCTGTAGCCAGACATCCAATCACTATCATGCTGTAAAGCCTAGAGGAGCTGCAGGTTGAACATGCCGCCTTCATCCAAGATGGTGTGAGAATTGTTCAGAGTGGGAAAGTAGTGTTCACTATGACTCACTCCCCAGTGTCTTCAAGAATGGATGTTTCTTCTTCTTTTTTTTTTTTGGATTTTCTTTGTGTGTGGGATAAGCTGCTGTCAGCTGATATTATCAACCTGTCATGCTCTGAATTGAAGTGCTGTGGCCCCTGCAGGGACCTTGAGGGGCCTTGTTGGGTGTTTCTGGGCCTCTTGCTGACACAGGACTTTTATCTGGTCTAAAAACACATCAGCGACTTGCAGACACAGACAAACCGCTTGGCTGCTGGCAGCCGGCCAGAGAGCCCGGACGTCGACTGCCAGCAGCTGGTTACCGCAGCGACGACCGTCTGCTTAGCTGATGATGTTTAATGCGACGGAGCCACAGAGTCACGGGGCTGTCAGACTGCAGCAGACGCTGAGTAACGGCAGAGTGTATGTGGATGCAGGGGGGAGAGGGATAGGGAGATAGGAGGGTGAGGATTGAGGAGTACTGCTGTTAAATGCTGTGTGTTTTGTAACTCTGGGTGACGATAGAGGCTTGTATGTAGGATATTTCTACCATACTCTGTCTGTGTGTGTGTGTGGGGGGGGGGTGTTATAATTGCAGTATAAAGGTTGGTTTGAACTTTTAGGAAAAGACGAGCTTGTGGCTTCTACATGCTTGCCAGTAAGAAGATCCAGTGTGGCTGTACTGAGGGGAAAAAAAACACCTTGCTCTGTTATCAGAGAACAGGGATTACATTAAATAACCTGACGTTAAGAAGTGCAACCACAGCCGCTTTTACATTACATTAAACATCATCGTCTGTGGGCGAGGAAGCAGGAGGAGCTGCTTGCTCCCCACCTGAAGTCGAGATTAACCGCATGTCTTTGGACTGTGGGAGGAAGCCGGAGTACCCGGGGGAGAACACAGGGAGAACATGCAGCCTCCACACAGAAAGGCCAGATGGTGGAGTCGAACCCGGAACCTTCTTGCTGTGAGGCAACAGTGCCAACAAATCATAGTTTATAACATATGACATTTAATTTCCTTAATTCCCAGTGAAGATTTCACCTTTCCTGCAGCCATTTGTGATAGAAAGTTACTTATTTATGTAAAGAAAAACACAAATTGGACATCGGGGTACAATTCAATACATAAAACATGAAACACAAAGTTCAGCTGTCACTTTTCTTAGATAAGCCCACTATTTCTATCATGCTTTATTTTTTTGGGAGGGGTCAAACTGATCAGGGATGGCCATTTTAATCCAGTTTTTACTGGGGGACCATTCAGTTTATTTTGTAACCACAGTCTTTGATTGGCTCGCCTTGAAATGCCCACTAATGGGTCAGGTTAGTCTTTAGCATGCTCCTCAATATTTAGTCTTCCTTTAGCACACACCCTCAGCCCTCCTTGTTCACATGCAGTGAATGAATGTGGACTTTATTGTAAGGCTCTTTAAGTATTGGTGTTGTATTTTAGAAATAACTTTGTTAATGTAAAGTATGTATTTATTTTCCTAGTCACAGTTTGGTGATTCTATTGCTAATATTAATTATTAGTTTTTATATTGATATTAGCCAAAACAAACACAATTATTGTTTGCTGTGACTGGAATTCAAATTTTACATGAGAAGTACTTAAAAAGACAGACACCACAATTTTCCCTCAAATTAGATTTCTTTATTTGGAGGGCAGCACATTTGCTTAATAAGCAAAAGATCCCTGGTTCGATCCCAGGAGGAGAGACAAATCCGGAGTAAAAATCTGCTAAATAAAGATGCGTAGCTAGCTGCTGTGCGGCTCCTCGTGATTAATGCTGAAATTATGGCTCAGCAGGGGGAGCGCTTGCAGTGTGAAACAAAGTGTTGGGAAATTTTTTGGGGGGGGGTCTTTGTCCCATTCCCAGTAAACTCCGCTGTCGCTCCCTTCCCTATTCTGGTCCACTTGTCAGGTTTGACTGATGCACAGCGTCCTCCATGTCCAGCAATATGCATTTGGGATTTTGAAGGATTACACGGGCATGCTTGCAGTGGACAACTGAGACATTTTGTGGAGGCTGTAATGCATGTCATGCTGTCCATCTGTGTATACAATTACTGTATTTTTTTTTCTTCACAGATTTACATGGTGCCAGCCTGAATGCTGACAAAGTAAAGCTACTTAAAAAGAAACAAATGCAGGAAAGTGTTTTCCTTGTAACCCCAGTGACCAGATTTCTGAGTCTTTATGCTAAGCTGCGCTTGTGCATGCTTCAGTTGTCCCATAAAGCCTTGAGAGTAGCATTGATCCTATTGAACATTTCCAGTTTGCGAAAACCGTTCCTTCAATAGAAAGTAAAAGGTGTGTAACACTAGTTTTGTGTGGGAGCTTGTGTTTTGTTGGTGGGATGTGTTTGCCAGTGTGGCAGGAGCCATAGGCTGTGTATACACGTGTAGGCAGATTTATGGCCGTCTGTGGCTGTTTGAGTCTGCAGGCGTCTCTGAGAGAGAAACAGCTCTTCTTTCTGCCTCCTTTCTTCCTATCCTCTAGAAAGGCTCCCCAGCGGCCGTCTGCGCCTCCACTGTCTCCCCATCGACTGATTTCTGTCTGGGAGCACAAACCCCCACCTCCTCCTATATTTGTGTTGGGCAATAATGTAACACCAGTCCCTCGTGTGTTGGTCCACAGTGTGCCGCAGCGTAGGCGTGATGACTGGAATGCAGCCTTAAAGATGGCTTCAGGAAAGATTTCAATGTGAAAACACACTTGAGCACAACACCAAGTTATAGCTTTATGATGTAGCACTACAGTAATGTGCAAGGTCTTGAGCCACACCTTATTTCTTTTTTTGTTTTTTGTTGTTTTTAACTTTAATGTAATTCTAATTTTCATATAAACATGAAGTGAGTCCCAGCAAAGGAGTATTAGGTGGCCGTTATGCGAGCATGTGAAGGTCTGAGAGGAAGCTACTACTCATCTGTTGCATCCTGAGGCTACTTATGTGTTTTAGCCTATACAGTTTGTTAGCATTTAAACTCCCATTAAATTACTCAGTGACCAGATAACCAGAAATGTAACCTACAGATAAAATGTGTTATAAGCTAAAATCATAAATACATGATCTTTTATTTGATGTGATTTTAGTTTGTATTCCTGGTCAGGGGCAGAATCCATAAAAGCATTGCAAGATGTCTCGACAGCATTTTATTGTTGTAGCTGGTTGTGGCTATGTTTAGCTATCAGAGGATCATTTTTTTATAAATGAAGTTTCCTCTTTGACTTTGGTGAGAGCTGGGTTTGTTACCAGTTTTTGCTTTTAAGTTGTATGAGCAGAATTTCTAGGCAGAGCCGAGGGGTGGAGGCAGTTTCTGCTGGTATATTAATAAGTCAGGCACCCTGTCTGATTTAAGCCCTGGGGATTTTTATTTATTTAGATTTATTTTCCCTTCAACAAAAGCCATAACTGTTAGCCACAAGTACATGTGTAAAAAGAGTACGTACCCAGGGCAACAAAGAGCCACCGCTCAGTCTGCACCCTGTAACCGGCATTGCGATCCAGTGCAACTTTATATTAGGAAAATTCGACGATGAATGAATGAATCTGTTCCCTTGTTGTTGTATTCTTGAATGTGTCTGTGTACTGGAGCAAAAGTAAACCATGGCCTGAAATTCCCACTTACCTCCACTTTGTTCACTGGTGTACATCTTCATCTTTACAGGCCTTATCTTAACTCTTCCTAAAGAAAAACAGACAGGAGTGCATTTATAGCTCCCTGGATAGTTCTATCAGATGCATGTTCAAATGTCACTCTCCTTCAGGGAGTCCCAGTTTGTGTTGGTGTGCACTTTGAGGTGGTGGTTATTTATTTATTTAGAGCCTCTGATAAAGGACTATTTGAGCTGAAGCGTGAGGTAAAGGCCAGTAAGCTAACTTTAACCTGTGAAGAACGGCTCTAATTAAAGCTGCATCCTGAGACTCTGCCCTACTTTTTATCTGGAATACAAACTCTGTTGGAAAGAATGGAAATGAACTTTTTTGTAGTCACTTCAGACTGCAAAGCAAAGCATGCAGCCATGTCTGTACCGTATTCTGGTACTTTTTAAACTTTTATTTTTCTCCATCTGAAATTTTCTTGTTTTTTTTTTGTTTTTTTTCTTTAAAAAAAGTAAAAATAAACACACAAAGCTAGTATTTATAAACTAGCTATATATATATATATATATATATATATATATATATATATATATATATATATATATATATATATATATATATATATATACACACTTTACATATACTTTACTATATATAAACTGTGTTTTGTTAATTATAACACCAATCTCTGAGTCCAGTGTTGGTGGAGCTGATGGTACTGTCAGATGCTGGAGCTGGTGAAGCTGTGGCTGATTGTAGATTCACTTATTAAACCAAAGCTAATGATATATATGCTACAGTTCTGTGCAAAATTGAGCCATCCCTCATCTCTTTAGATTTTGCTTCTAAGGAGCCAGATTTCTGTCATTCTTAAAGGGGTCTTGGTTTCTTTTCACTCACCTTCAGTCCAGTCCTTGTACGTGACATGCTTTGTGAAGCCGCTTAACACTTGTATCTTTAGGCACGCTGTTACTAGCAGCCTATGACATACACATAATTTGTTCTGTTTCTTTAGTTAAATCTAGGAAAAATGCAAAAAGAAATGGCAAGGAAAAAAAAAGTCATGGTTTCTGGCTGCATTGTGGCCAGTGGTGCTGGGGATCATGTCAAAATTGATGGAATTATGAACACAGAAAAGTACCGTCAGGTTTTGATCCACCATGCAATACTATCTGCATAGCATCTGATTGGCAACAGCTTCATTTTTTTTCAACATGACAACGATCCCAAACACACCGCCACTGCAGCATTTGTGCGTTCTCCCCAAGTATAAAAAGATGTGCTTAACTGGTGATAGTAAATTTGCCATTGGTATGAGCACGAGAGCAGAAAGTTGCCTGTCTGGTCGCTGTGATTGATTGCTGACCTGTTCAGCTGCGTGCTGCATCCCACTGAGACAGCTGGATGTGCTGGAACCCAACGTAGTTGAGAAAACAAACTTACAGACTGCCTGAGATCCCCCAGATTGCAGTTTGATAGCTGTGAAGTGCTGATCACGTATAGCTATTGTATTGTTATTGTCAGTTGACCCCAGCTGTGCTGAAGCAGCAGGGATTTCTTTTTAATAGGCACAAGCTCCAACCTTTAAAGTTACAGTGTGTAAAATCTCACCACTGGGTGAGGTGGAAATGAGGGAGGAGAGAGCAGGGGTGTAGGAGGATACATAATCAGAAGGAGATGGTGAAAATATACATATACAAATGTTAAATGCTCATTTATAGTTTAAAAGAGCCATTTGTGATCTTTAAATTAAAAGTAGTTTATAAGGCGTACTGTGTATGTGGCTGTTAGGCGGAACAGAGATGTCCAGCTCGGTCACTGTATTCAAGATGGCGGGGAAGATGGCTGCTTCCACAGACCGGCGCCCGCTCTATGTATTTTTAATGTATATTTATTTATATTTAACCTAAAAAAAAAACAGACGGTACCTTTTAATGTAAAGCTGCTGTTGAGCAAACATATCTAGTGTGCTTTTCCCTTTAATTAGAAACAAGAAATGGAAGATAAAAAACAAAAACAAAAGAATAACCATAATAATTGGAAAAGCTGTTTTCCCTGTTTTGGCTGTCTGTCCACTAATTACTTACTGTGGGGTTAATCAGCTGTTTCTGCATGTGAACACAGTTAACTGTGACTCCGTGCTCTCTGGTTGGTATAACCTTTCTCCTCATGCTGGAACAGAGACTCCTCTGTGCTCGCACAGATGTGGAGAGCAGCTTCCTACACGTGTTCATCTATTCTGTGGCCATCAGTGTCATAAAGAGTGGATGGGGCTGCGTTGATGTAGTAAAATACTTCCACCCACCCTGCCTGTCACAGCCGTTGGATTTAACAGTTTATCTGCTTGAAAACGTCCTTTGCCCTGACAGTAACATTAGACAGTTCTGCCCAAGCAGTAAAGTAGCTGCTGCTTCATTTGATTATGTGGATTAACAAATTTAGTTGCCAAAATTTCATTTTGTCATTTATGGATAGCAGTTGGCCTTCATATATGTAGATGGGTTTAGTTTTTCTATTTCATAGTGCTTGTGTGTGATGAAATGAAACAATGTGTGGGCTCTAACCAGAGCTGTTGCAGCTACACGTTAGCATCTTAATCCAGGGGCTCACACAGAGACAAACATACTGCATTTATTGCGTATGCATTGACAGAGGATTAGTCAAATAATAGGGGAAGACATGTAACCCAAGATTATGCCTCCTACTGGATTTATGAGGGCACAGAAATCAATTTTGTGCATAAAATTCTCTGCCTCTGAACCTGCATGTGCGGTTTTATTAGAACTGCTGATGAGGGAGATTAAGACCAGAAAACACCCATCCAGACGTGGTTTAGGCTGATGATGATGATGATGCGAGTGCGTGTATGTCTGACAAGCTGATGTTGACATCAGTATGATGAGACACGATGAGCTAAGTCTCTCACATTCCCAGACGCCCCATTCAGTTTAGTAGGTTACACACATCTGGTTGTGTGTATGAGAAATGCTTGACATATGGAGCTTATCTGAGGTCACGAACTCACATGAACGCACCGCAGCTTAACAGTACTGTAATTATAAACGCTTTGTCTGGAGTCTCCACCTGTGGTCACACCTGAACTGGTCTGTGCAGTGTGTTGTGGAAACCTTTTCGCATGCGTCTGTGATTTGCGTGCAAAGATGCAGTTACGCAGGGTCTTGTGTTCACGTGTCCATGTGCACACGTGTGTGTATAATGAAATTCTTCTGCCTCTCTGCAGGTGTGTGTGCCCTGACATGCTTGTAGATTTTGTTGTTGTTGTGCATACAGTGATGCTTGTGTAATTTCCACTGTACTGATGAAGCAAAATGCTACCCAGAATGTTTACCACTGTTCTGAACATGAGCTGTTGTTTTACCATCTAATAGGTTGTTTGGTCTTTCTTAAGGGGGTAGCTGACAGTAAGGCTGCATGGCAGTGCTGTTTCATCTCTCAATACATCCATGGTGTGTAAGCTAACCACTGGCTAGTTACTGTTCTTTGCCTCCTATGTATCTTATGTCACTTTATTTACTGACAGGACCTCTGGGTTGTCACGTGGTGACTAGGGATGTTAGCAGTGGATCCTTTGGGTCCTGTGGGGGATGGGTAAGGCCTCAATGGATCAGGCTTCTTCTGGTGGATCCTGTGGATGCATTATAAGTTGGGATCTGGGGAGTTTGGAGACTAAATCAACTGCTTGGTGTATATTGTACTCTTCCTTCAGTAGTTTCTTCAGGGCTGGTGGAGTACACTGCCCTCAAAAAATATTTACTGACATGTAGGCTTCTGCTTCATATAGAGGATAGAAGTATCGATGTAGCCAATGTGACGTTCATCCATTGATTTGCAAAATCCCATTATGAAGCCTCGAGCTGAGCATTTTTGCTTGTTACCATCTTGTTTTTTTTTATACTAGATAACCATAAAACTCTTCTCTCAGAAGGCCTTTGGCTCGTCCATGTGGCCACCTTGCCAATTTCAGACCAGGTTGAAGCTGTCAATTTTGGAGCAGGGTCTTCTTTTTTCTTGAGGTCAACATCCTCTCCATCCAAGGTGATGGTAGCAGTTTGTTTCACTGTGAAGCAATGATGCTGGTGGGTCCACCAGTTTCCAGCTTATGGCGGGAACGCTTACTGGTGGCTCCTGGGACTTCCTGAACATCCTAACCAATTTCCTCTCATGTGAGGCTGACAGTTTTCGTCTTCTTCCAGATCTTGGGAAGTTGGTGACTACATTCAGCTCCAATAACCTGTACTTAAACTATATTACCAAAAGTATTCACTCACCCATCCAAATCATTTAATTCAGGTGATCCAGTCACTTCCATGGCCACAGGTGTATAAACCAAGCACCTAGGCATGCAGACTGCTTCTACAAACATTAAGTGAAAGAATGGGTCGCTCTACTCAGGAGCTCAGTGAATTCCAGCGTGGTACCGTGATAGGATGATACCTGTGCCAGCAGGTGCTGAGCAGTAACTCAGTGATCAAGAAGCGGTAGGCCACGTAAAATAGCAGAGTGGGGTCAGTGAACAGCTGCAGGTGTCATAGTGTGCAGAGGTCACCAACTTTATTCTACAGAGTCAGTAGCTACTAGACCTGGATGAGTCTGGGTTTGGTGGT
>JAMQGT020007719.1:0-20879 GCA_024447675.2 Pterophyllum scalare | reverse complement strand
GTGTTATGTAACCTTGCTTCGTTCAGTTACGTATTGCTTTCTAACACATGTTCACTTTGAAAACAATAGCGTTTTTTTGCGTTTTGCATAATCTGAATATATTTTCTGGCTCGAAGGTTTTGCTGAAAGTCAAGTTAATTGCCTCCTTTTTGTCTCTCTCATGAGTGAGAGAGAGTGTGTGTGTGTGTGTGTGTGTGTACGTGTACGTTCTCAGAGGGCTTCATGCAAACAAATCACAATGTAGCTAACATATCACCTTTTACCAGATTTATCTCATGGCCTGTCAGTTGGTGTGTTCACTTGCAGTGCAGTGATCTTGTGAGTGCGTGTGTGTTTTTTGGTCACAATAATCACGGAGCCACTCTGAAATCCCGAAACGACTGCCTAATAAAAGCCTGAGAGCAGATCTAAGTGACTGGTAGAGTCTGACAGAATAATAGACGAGATGTGAAGAGGCAGCAAACTAGTTGCTGGCATTGTCAGTAATTTGAAATTTATGTCAGCTCTATTCCCATGTGTATTTTTGGTTTGTTTTAGCTTCTGTGCACCAGCTGTTCGGATTTTTTAATTTTTTTATTTGGATCTGAACTTTCTTTGTGCCCCTCTTCAAGCTGCATGTGTTTATCAGTGATGTTATCCATCTTTCCACGTCTTGTGTTGTAAATAAAACCATCAGCTCAGTAAGCTCTGGCACAAGGCCTGAAATCTCACACTTTGAATCACATAATCATACAGTTATTAAATATGAGTGTTGACGAAGGTTTGGCTGAAAATACTTCCCTTTGTTTACCTAGTTCGGTGATGCCTTGATTTGCAAGTTACCAATTGACACAAAAATAGAAACAGCTGTTGCTGCACTCTGTTGTATTCCTGAGTCAGTAGACACACTTTCTCTGTGTCTGGCAGAATAACACTGAGGAGTTGCGAGCAGAGAGGCTGCGCAGAGCCACGGAGCGGTTGCGAAACCCGGTCGTCTTCAACAAGGATTCTGCAGTCAGGAAAACACAGCTAAAGTCCTTCAGCCAATATGTGGAAAGCAGACCAGGTGGGGGCAACGCTACAACACAAGCACACAAACACAATGTATGCACTGTTTACCTAGGGAGGTATCTTTGCATACTGCAGCACTTGATTCACACACACAGCAATTAACTGTTGAGGACATCCACAGACGTTTTCAGGAGTGGTAACTCGACTCCTCAAAAGGCTACAAGGATTCACTTGTTTAGTATAACGTTTGAAACCAGCCTTGTTTATACTCATCTTTTTTCCTCAACAACTCTTTGGCTATATTGCAGCTTGATTTAACTGAATCATCTCTAAAATGATAAAGAACATCTTCTATAAAGGAAGTAATATTATGGGAAAAAGTTCAGGTATTATTCAGCTCAGTCAAATAATAAAGAGGAAGATTTCAGTGTTCTGTGAGCAGGATAAAGATGCCTGTCATGATATCTTCACAGTAAACAGGCAGCAGAGTTTTCCCTGTGCATCCATGTTTTCGTTGACCTACGCATACTGGCCCATAACAGCCAATTAGAGGACAAGAAGTACAAGTTACACTAACATAATTTTTTGCACATTTTTTTTCTGCTGACAAATGGCAACAATGAACTTGTCCTCTATTTCTAATTGTGTGTTTATATATATATATATATATAAGAAAGTACGGGTGCCCTTAAATGGAGATGAACTGGAGCAGACAGGATGAAGTGAGGAAAAGATAAATAAGGATTATTTTTAACAGGGAATCATGCAAAGCTACTGTAGAATAAAAATGTGAAGATCGAAATGAGTTTAAGTAGATTTTTCCCGTGTTACTGTTCTTCCAGAGGTGAAAAGACAGAAGTCTATTCCTGAGGATCAGAAGAAGGCTGAAGAGGACAGAGGCTCACCGACAGAGGTTGATATTCGCAGACCGTTTGAAGAGGAGGTTGGTGCATTTTTTTTTTTTTTTTTATCCCACTTGCACCAGTAAACTAGTGGGTAGTGCTCATGAGTTGTTCCTTTACTCTGTGCCCAGAAAGACAAGAGTTAGGGGTCAGGTGGTAGGTTGTGTCTCATAACTGCTCCTACTTGCCCCCCCGCCCCCAAATGTACTATTGGTCACCTTTCTAGTTGCCGCCTCCCTTTCACCTTGTCCACTCCTCCACCCTCACACACTTTCACTCTACTGCAGTCTCTTTACCTCAGAGACATCTAAGTATTGATTTAACAGGCTGCCATTTTAATTATAACAATGGTAGATGGTTTCTTCGGCCATTTAGAGTTATGTGTGTGTGTGTGGGTGTGTCTTTGCATAGTAGTTGTGTGTGTGCATGTCCTTCAAGTGTTCACACACACTTCACACTGACTTCTCAGCCTGTGCTCACAAAGAGTGTGTTTATACAAATGTTATTATTTCTGTGTGTGTGTGCGTGTGTGTGTGTGTCGTGTGTGTGTGTGTGTGTGCCACTAGAGACCACAGGGTGAATCTCTCTTCCCAAGCAGCCCTCTCGTATCCACGACCCTGCACCCTCCACCCCAGTCCCATCCACATACACACAGAAACACACACATACAGCACCCTCCTCCCAGCGCCTGGGCCCCAGGGTTAATGGGTGTTCAACCTTTCCATTATCCCGATCAGCCAAGAATTACCTGCTGAATGATGTTTGCATTAATATAATATATATGGTAATTTCCCTCCTCTTAATTACGGCTGGGCCGAGCGCGGCAAGGGGAGTGGGCTGATCATGTGTAAAATTGATTTGCCAAGGAAAAATATGGTGATAGAGCGAGAGCGCGCACGGAAGAGGAGGAGGGAAAGGCTGCTGGGAATCAGCACACACACACTTTCACAAATCACACGTGTGCAGAGCCACACAGATGCACACACTCACATGCTGGAAGGAGTGCAGCAAAAGTGCTGGCCTGGGTGGAATGGAAAAAAAAAAAAACTTTTTCTCCTGCTCACTAGTTCTTCTTCCCATTAAGAAAAATGAAGTGCATCAGCAATAAAATGGAGATATTTTTTTGGGATGCATCCTCAGTAGTGAATTTGAATAAACATGTTTTCCTCACTCAGAGGAGTTTCTCTGAAGAATAGCAAACAGCCAGGAGACAGAGGTGAAGAGGGGTCAGAAATGGAGTGTGTATTAAATGTTTTTGGTTATAGAGTGAGGTGTATGTGCGTCTGAGTATGTATAGTTATGGAGTGGCGGGTGGGTGCTGTTATCACAAGTTGTGTGAGCGGAAAGAAAGCTGAATTGAAGGTTTAGTTTAAGGGACTATTAGGACTCCTGCAAGAAATAGTTTTACTATGAGTCTACTTGTAAAATCTTTTTGCAAATAAATACAGATACACAGACATAATTTTTTTTTTTTTAAAGTACATTGACATCAAAGTGCTGAAGGCTAGATATTAGTTTTAATGACTTGCACAGTTTTTGAAGTTTAGCAAAGCCTGTGCCCCCCCACTGATGCTGAAAATGACACTTCAGAAGTCATAAGTAAGGGAAGGTTCAGGGAGTGATTTTTTGGATTAACGACACTGTGAATGTTAAATGGGCAGCTTTATAATATTACAGATGCACCAAGACCTTTGAATCTTGTCCTTATTTATTCCCAATTTGTTTGAGGATAATAAGCCTTTATGAGAAATAACTGACCTTATCTTACACTTTTTGAACATTTAGCCTGTCAAAAAGATAAATGCATATCTTCAACCCCATTTTTGTCACCATGTGATCACTTCAGGCTTTTGGGGCCTGGAGCCTATCCCAGCTGTTACTGGGCTGAGGCGGCGTACACTCTGAACAGCTTACCAGTCTGTCACAAGGCTGGTGATATATAGAGACATAATCATTCACGCTCACAGTCTGCCTCATCTCGTGGCCAATTTAGAATCCCCAGTTAGTCTAAAATGCATGTGTTTGGACTGTGGGAGGAAGCTGTGGAGCTGCTGGAGCCACAGGAAGGCCCCAGCCAGCCGGTGAGGTTGAACGTGGTAAACACACACAGTGTGTCACTGACATTAGAAAATCCCATCTTATTTGCAAAGATGGCAGCATGGGCTCATAAATTCACTGGTGAGAAGTGAGCAAGAAGACTAATTATGTCTGTTTTCTTTTTGTTTTCTATACCAAACACCAGAAATGTTTAATTTCTGGAGTTGAGCTCATTGCTACTTTCTGATATATTGTGTCATCTCGATAAATTAAGATGCAATCATGGAAGTGCTGCTGATGAATCATTGATGACTCAGCAGTTTCTCACAGTGCAATGATGCAGTCTGAGCCCTTGATGCAGACACAGTAAAGGTGGTTTTGACCTTTGACATGGGAGGCTTCAGATCATGATCGCCTGTTTCCTGTTATCTCTTCATTATCGTTAAGATGTAGCTGCTGTTTTTCTTATCAGCTCCCTTTCATTATCAGCTTTTGCCATTTTTACCCCCAAAAACATTACAGTAAACAGAGCAAACGTGAAATAATTGACATTTACAGAAACAAATCTTGTGGCCACATTAAATTATTATTATCCTGATTTTTTCAGTGTGCTTTCTGGTCTATGCAGAATAAGTTGACTATTTTATGATTGGTACACCTGATTTACTTTTCTCAGTCAGATTTTTTTTAATTATTATTCAGCTTCAAATCAATAACATAATCAAAGATTCTTTAAGAAAACCTGAAAGTGTTGAGTGTTAAAATAAAATAATGGGGACTATTTCTTTAACCACAGTAGTGTAACTAATGTATTTAATCTTTTGCTTCAGATGTGGTTAATAAATGGCTAAAAAGTGGTTTTGCAGATGTGGGAATTCTCAAACGTGTATTAACCTGAGACAAAATGAGAGGCAGCAACAGTTGTGATTTTTTTTTCTTTTTTGTTGTCTCCTAGGGAAGATTATTGATGCTGCACATCTGTTCATACTGTTTCCCATATTTTCCATCCCTTCATCACCTTTTTACTTCATCTCTGCATTTCTCTCTTCCCCTCATTCTCTCTTATCCTTCTGTCTTTTCTTCCTCTTTTGTTTAATGCTATATCTCACTCCTCTTCCTTTTTTCTCCTAACTATTCTTTCTCTGTCTGTCTCTCCCCTCTCGCTCTCTCTCTCTCGGTTGACAGAAGGCGTTCAAAGACACCAGTCAGTATGTGGTTGGGGAGCTGTCTGCACTGGAGAGCGAGCAGAGGCACATAGACGCCCGTGCAGCTCGCGTGGAGAAGAGGCTGCGCTATCTCATGGACACAGGTACCCCAAGCCCAATTACACTGGAAAAACTGTTTTGGCAAATTGAGCATACGCACGCACACACACATCCATGTACACTCAGGGAGTTTGTGTGTGTGTGTGTGTTTGTGTGAGAGAGAATCTTGAAGCCCCCTCTCTCGTCACCCTCCCTCTTGGTTGAATGTTGCACGACGGAGCGCTGGGTGGATATGAAAGGAGAGTATGGGGGGGTGAGGGATGAGGAGGAGGTGGAGGTGGAGAAGGGAGGGGAAGGGTGGGGGTGGGGGGGAGGTTGAGGGAGTCTCGGGGATGGGAGAAGAAGGGAGACCTCTCTGGGCTGGGGTGATAAGGGAGCCCTTCATGGGGGAAACGATAACTGGGTGCGATAGCGGAGCCCCAGCCGAAGTCTCCGCTGTAGCCGTTTGCCAGCCGCGGCCCCAACCAGCCAGCCAGCCTCCACACTATTGAACAGTGCGCTCAGCCATGCACGGCTACACACATACACCCTCCTTCCCCTAGTACATATCTGGCCTTCATTGATATGCTGTATAAGGAAAGACGGGGGTGAGTTAAAGGGAGTAGAGAGGGAGAGGCAAAGAAATGGCAAAGAGAGAGGGGAAAAAAAAACACGCGGCAACACAACATGAGCACTGACACAGTTCACAAATCCACGACAGACACACACAAATGCTTACACACCCGCAAAAAAAAAAAGGAAAAAGCAATCTGGTTTGGCGTACAGAGCCGGATTCGGAAGGTTTTTATTTAAGATTTGGCTGGGGGTAAAGCCTTGTTAAGACATGAGACAGTGTGCGGAGCCAAAAGAAGGGCCTTGGCTCTGTCGAGTCCCTAACTGAAATTGGAGAATAGCATCCCATTTGTGATACTAAACCATCCCATTCCTCACCCAAGAATGCTGCTGGGGAAAAAAAAAAAAGGTTCCAGGAAGTGTAAAATTTTGATGTCTGTGAATGTTGTGAGAGTGTAGGTACAGTATTTGCTGTAGTAATTTAGAAGCAGCTCTCATGCTCTTTCTGATATATCAGCGTCTAACTTGGTGGATTTAGCTCCCGAAATCCTAAAAAAGCAACACAGGGGAGGATAGAAGAAGGGGTTTTTAGAAAGGAAACTGGGGCGGTGGGATTTGCGCTCACCTTCCCCATCCCATTTGGGTCCTGATATGGAGGATATCTCTCCTCTGTTTGTTGTGTTCGCTTTCCTCCTTTTCGCCTCCCTCCCTGCCTCTGTGCCCTCTCTCTCTGTCGGAGCGCATGCCATTGTGTCAATCTGAAGGGCTGGGTTTTTTTTTCCTCCTCCTCCTTCACCCACTGTTAAAGCAGCAACTAGCCAGCAAGACGCCAGGTTATTTACTTTCAAACACCTTCAGCCATAAAGATTTCTCTTTTATATAAATATATATATACCTGCAGTCCCCTCCTGCAAATGTGATTCACTAGAAAAGGAAGAGGGCGACGACAGGAAGGCGAGGGCAAAATAATAAAAGGAGATCACGAAGAGAAATTCACCTTTGTCGCTTTTCATCTCCTCATAACATGAGTGTGGAATGAAATTGAAAAAATGTGTTTTCCACAAGTCAGCGCACTATCAGGATATATAAGGGGGATATGATACTTTTATATACTATAAAACTGATGCTTTTAAGTGTCACATTTGTTCGCTGATAAAAATAAATGTTTATTAGTGGATAATTATTTATTCATGTTGGACCAGTCATATAAGGCAAATTTGTACAACACTGGCAACGTATTCTCACTTCCTGAAAGTGTATTTCTGTTTTCATATCTTATTTTGCAGCACTCATCCAATAGGTTATGGATTGAACCTTTGGGCAAAGTCTGGAGTCTTAAGGCTGAAATTCACCCATGACAGGTGGTCACTAAAGTAACCTTTATCACCTCAGCAACTCAGGTCACCTTTCTAGATGCTGTCAGATGACAGATATATTTTTTTTTCTCAGGATCCAGAATAGCTCATGTTGAGGCTGATTGGCTGTAAGCAGAATATCTACTATTGATCTGTCACATGTGACTGGTGTCTTTGCTTTAGTAGGGGTCATAGAAAGACTTTTTACCACTAGCCAAATGTTTTAATTTTTTGCTCTGCCAGCTGCACTTTGGCAGGCAGCTGTCCTTAATTTCTGCCCAGTATGGACTTGCATGCACTTGCGACACACTGTATTAGTCATTCCTTGCTCATAATGGGTGGGACACCTTTTTCCTTCCCAACCACCTCAGAGACTGTGTCCACTGTGTTTTTTTTGTTTTGTTTTTAATATTTTTTCAGCTAGTTGTTAAATAAGAACGCACATATTCACTGGTATGTTTATTGTTCACATGATTTAGTCTCTTATATCCCTAATAACTTATTAAATCTGTGCATCAGCTACATCCTGTGCCCCTGCCCATGTAGTTTATATGTACTCTCTAAATGTAAGACTCCATAGTTCTGGACACAGTCTCTTTACCCCTCTTGTCTATATTGGCACTACATAGACATAAATGCTGCCTGCAGTCACTTGCAACAGACACCACTACTTTAATTTACCAACCTGCTTCTTTGACATTGTGATGCTGTTTTGGCACCCTTGTGATCTACTGTTCTAAACCAAATTTTGGAGCCGGGAACTCGACCCAGCATGTAGCCTTTTAGTAGTGCTCTGCTTCATTTGTAAGCAACGCAACTGTTCTTCTTAGTGAAACGGCTCCAGTGAAACCTCTTTGCTGATGTTTCTCTGAGCCGAGCTGTCATCGCCTTCAGAATTCCTTTTTCTTTTAAAAAACAGAAACACACAGAAATACAAACCTCACACCCACTCCACTGTCAGCTATAATTTCAGATATCCTAATCCAGACTAAAACTGTGTTTATGAAACATCAAACATCAGCAGAGTTGAATGAGTAGCTGAGCTTCTGTGGGAAGGTCGACTTTCTCAGAAAGAAATCTGGGCAGAAATACATTTTTGCCACAATCTTCCAGTGTTTTAATTGAGCTGAAGTTCAGTTGTGATCCCTGCAAAAGATTAGATAATAAGCAACTCCAAATGAAGATTTCTAACGCAAGGGCAGCGCGGGTCAGAACCCAGAAGAAGAGGTGCACTGAAGGGTCGTCACAAAGATAAGTAGTTTTCACTCTCGTACTGCAGCCTTAAACCTTTCTGGCACGGCTCCCACACTAAATTTCTCGGAGTATAGCAGTTGTGAGAGTGTGTTTGAATCAGACCGTTTCTGCTATGAGCTTCATGTGGAAAAGGGAAAATATCCCTACCTGATTCTTCCAGAATTTTTTGTAAGACCAGCCCAAGTTCTCCGGGCTGGGAAAAAAACAAACTGAAGTTCCTTTTGTGGATGGCTTCAAAAGTGGGTCAGTCCCTACAGACATGTGAAAATGACAAACAGCCTGGTATAAAAATTGTTCTGCCTCTTCCTAAAACCTGTTGCGGCTGCTTTGATTGACAGGTGTCCCTGGATGTAGCTTGGTAACCAACCTTAATAGCATTAGCTCACAACTTCACCTCCTGGAATATGTTAACTTTTGGCTCCAAAAATAAGTAAGCAACCTAAATTTTAACAAAAAGATGAGATAGACTTACCGTTGTCCTGATAAACAGCAGCATGCTTCGTAAATTCTTTGTTGTCACCTTCCAATTTTTGTAACCTGGTGCAGGGTCAGGCTGGAGATTTTGTGGGAGTGGACTGGCCTCTACATGCATTTAAGTTATATATCAGTGGAGGCACAGAGTGCCCGATGGCACAGAGGGAGATGGCTGCAGAACATGGAAACTTTAAAAATGCTCTCTGATCACTTTTTTTCCTACTATGACGTTGTCTTTTCCGATTCCAGTGCCAAAGCTGTGTTTTTGCTTTCATATACAGTCTGTGATGAACGCGCTGCAGTGCAGTATTGGCTACCGTTCTTATACTGATTTACTCATCTCTTAAGTTTCTGTTAGTAGGATAGCAGTGCTATAGCGTTCTGAAGTTGTGCACAAATGGACTTGATTGACTATTCGCTCAGAGTTACCCATCTGTTAAATAATGCGTATGCGTGTAGCTTATACCCAGACCTGCGAGTTCCCTTAGTTCAGACTCTCAGCGGACTCTCTAAGAGGGGATGTGCAAAGTAATCAGAGCAGTGAATCTGATCATATGATTCAGACCTCTCGAGGTAAGTTTGGGTGAGCTCAGTGTGCAGTGGTGCTGTGGTAACGCTGAGCGCTGCAGGAGTGACGGGCAGATGTGAACAGACAGACCGACTGACCCATGACTGATTGTTCATCTCTCTGCTCCACCAGCAGAAAGCCTGGGAACATCCTCTGTGCTCTGTTGGTCCACAGTATGCCTTTCTTTGATATCACATGCTTTTGCTTTGTCATCCTCTCTCCCCTTTATTTTAGTGAATTTTTTCCACCAGGAATTAAGTCTATTTTTGTTTTCAATTCTTTTAATTTTCCAAGTAACTGATCTTGTCACTTGTTTTTGATGAAGACTTTTTCACCCCATCTCTTTCTGACTCTGCATCCCTTTATATTTTCTCTGTTCCTTTTTATCCCTGTTAATCTCAGTTTCTCCTGTCGGACTCTCGTCTCCGCCCCCCCCCCCCGGTTTGGGCACAATGCAGCTTTCTCTGGCATTTTCTATTACGCAGCGGCCCTCCCCAGATGAATCCAAAGTAATTGGGGTGGTTAATTTATTTACTCAGAGGCAGTTCACAGCACATTAAATAATAGAGATAATTGAACAAGAATTGTCAAGTGTCTTCTGATATCAGACACATTACAGGAGGGAGTGTGCATAAAACTCCATTTCTATGCCCCCATTGTTTATGGTAATTAAGTACACAGATTTATTCCTTGGTTGCCTTCCAAGCTTATGGCAAGCGCCATTGTTGTCTTCTATTAATATGTAATCAGTAAATAGTTTAATTTTCTAATCTGCGGTTGGAGAATTCACTTTCTAACAACTCTTAATTACTGCTGGGCTCTAATGAGTCTCGCCATGCCGATGCAGCCAGCCAATCAGAAGCCAGGCCTGGGTCGGGTGGGAATTTAAATTCCTATGGCACCCCCCCTCGACTAATGAACTTGTTATTCTTGCACCGCTGGGAGTACTGTCCTTCACACATGCAACATTAGGAGAATGTTTCACTTCCTGCAGCAGACCAAATATTTATTAGAGTTTATTGATTTATATTTGAACCATATTGAAACATACTCATTATTTATGATTTATATATGCCTGTCTGTATCATTAAACCTTTGTTGGGGTATTTAACCACCTTTTACGTGGTGTTCTTAGAAATGTAAAACAGCTCGGACACATTGAAAAGCTTCAGCTTGTGATGGTTTCATTGTATGTGTTTAATTTCTATTAAGATACCATTCATTGTTAGTGTGTTTCTACCGGTGCATGTAACGCTCCTGACCTTGGCTTTGTTATTTTCTGAAGGTATTGTTACAGAGAAGAAAAAAAAAATCAAACACTGCTTATTGAAAATTCAGCTTTAGGTATGAAGAAGCATTCAAATGCATCATGTAGCCTTCGCAGAAAATCCCCTGGCCTCTTTTTGAATATATCTCAGCCACCCCCTACCTGGCCCCTGCACCTATTTACACACACCTCCCATTTCAAATAGCTATATAACCTGCAACAATGGATGCAATTATCCAAATAATGGCACTTAGCTGCACCGCAAAGCTGCCCCTCACCTACTGCGCATTTGATAAGAGATAAACAAGCAGAGAGAGAGAGAGGGAGAGAATGAGTTTTAGTTCTCCCAGATTAACATACATTTAAAAATTGCACTCGAAGCCGATAAGATTGACACAGGGTTTTTATGGCGCGCGCTCCTTTAATCTGCCTTTGTGTCTGCGAGTCGACGAGAGGAGAATGGCACAAGGAAGGAATCTGGCAAGAGCTTAATGTACTTTACACATGCAGCCCATATCCCCCTCAGGATCTGAGGAAGGGACAGCACGGACTGTCAATGCCTTCACATTGGAAAGGGCTGCTGGCCGCTTTGAATTGCCATGTGATTGTGTGGAGGATTGCAGCTGCTTAAATGTCAACCTGTGGCTCTGAATCCCATTTGTCCAAGTTTTAATCATCTAACTGTATTGTTTCAGGAGTTTTTTCCTTCTATCTATAAATCTGATTTCAGTATGAATGCCACTCTGTTATATTGGAATTTACCGATGACTGCTTTTCACATTAATTTCGCCTTTTAAAGCAATGTGTCCCTTAGTTGTAGCACCACAGATGCTGTTGTAGCTGCGTGTGTAGTTTATATTTCTTTAGCATCAAGTGAGCCGCCTTCTCACTCTCTTTCCCATGCCTGTCGACCTAATCCAGCATTGTGGCAGCATCAGCTTATAGTTTGACTAAAGATTTAAGCTCAGCTACGTGAGTGGCAGAGGGACTCTCACAAGTACGCGTGCACGTCAGGCTCTGCCTTTTCTTGTCGTGGCAACACAAACAGCATGTGAAGCTTTAAGTATATTATCAGGACCGGTTCTTTCACAAACGTATTGCTGAAGAAGCTTAACATTAATTATTGTAACTTTGGGCAGATTACATCCGTGCCCGCCTTGTAAGCGCAGGCAGACTCATCTTGACCTCCTATACGAGAGCTTAAAGACACAAGAATGGCATTTTACCAACTTTAATGGGATAACCAGTCTAATCTTTCAGCACTGAGAGAAGAAAAAGTGTTTAGAGTATAATACCCTCCACAGTTCACACACTGAAAGATGGAGGGAGAGAGGGTTTAGTGTTGGCTTTAATCAGCGGTCACTTTGTTTTTCAGGTGGCGCTTTTCACATTTTCCTGATTGTTTTTTTTTTTTTCTTTCTTAGATAGAGAAAAAGTTCTTCAATGAATCAAGTACCATTAACTTTCACATGCACCTCTCCTCCTGAGTCTCCCAGAATAAACACAGGCTATGCTGAAAGCTTGTCCACTGTGAATTCTGATTGAAATAGTTGAGCGGAGAGATTGCAGCTATTGTTTATCCATAATCACAGACTCAGTTCGTAAGCTGAGCTCATGGCAACTGAGATAGACACGGCCAAGAGAAGATGTGTTCCCTTCTTTTCGAAGCCTGTGGTCATTTTCTTGTTGTTGTTGTCAGGGTTACGAAAAAAGCACTCACTTTCAATCAAACGGTTTTGTATCAGACCGCGATGGAATGTGTTTGTGGTCATCTTGAATTCACTTCAGGAGTAAATGCACCGTTCTTCCCTATGGGGCAAGAAAAGAAATCTAGGGATCACTCCTTTAAAACCCCATTGCCTTTTTCTTGCCTTTGAGGGAACAAAACAAAGGATTTGAGCTTTTTTTTTTTTTGTTTAGTTTTGTTTTGTGTGAAGTATGTGTGTGTGTATGTGTGTGACTCTAAGGTTCATATGGGTCAGAACACAGATTAACACCCCCCCACACACGCACATAGACTCCCTTTCCCGCTCATGTACCTAATCTCCTCGGCCATTTGAATGTTTGAGCAGCAAAACAATTTAATTACTTGCGGGGACTGTGCACAAGTGACCAGCGCGGAGCTTCAGCCTCCATCTTCCTCCCACCCTGCACCCCCAAAGTCCAGCGAAGTGACACCACCCTCACTCCCAGATGTGGACTACTCCTTCTCTCCCCCCCCCCCCCCGTTCTCCAGCTCGGTGTCAGCCTTTCATACATTCTTTAACAGTGGGGATGAAAGGGGGATTTTTAGGAAGATTAGGGAATGGGATCCTCTAGGCATTGTCTGAGAATCTTCAGATAAAATGAGCCGGGCTGATGGAGTCACCAGAAAAGGAGGGGGTAGCTACTTAGTGCAGAGATGTGCAAGTTAAATTTGTTTGTAAGCTGAAATAGAAATGAATTGGTGTCATTTAAGTGTATTGACTTTCTTTAAAGCTGTTGCTTAAAACCAGGTAAAGTTGTACTCACTGCACCAGACAGTGCATCTGTGTTTCCTGCCAGCGGTAGCACTGATTAACATTTTCTGCCACAGAGTGAGTAAGTGAGGATGAGGAGGCCGGGGCGGGGGTAGGTTGTTGGAGAGAATTCGAAGGTGGACAATGGCCGCTTATGATAATCTGCTCTTTATTGGAGCATCCCGCCAATGCTTTCATCAGCTGCCTCTCTGCCTGAGACCTCATGCAGCAGCCGGTCCAAAGCACGCTGCAAGCTGCCAAACACATCGTCACAGACAAGCAAGTGCAGAAATTACACACATGCATACACCCACAGCAACACACAACAGAAAAATAATCTTTTTAGCAGCACAGTGATCCACACAACCAGATAAACTCAAAGCACATCTTTTTTTTTAATTCAGTTATTTTTGTGTTATAAATTAGACTGTTTTTATTTAAATTTCTCTTTGCTTGTCACATTTTAATCCACCGGTTTTGTGCCACCTGTGCTTATATTTCCCTGAACTTTATCTTGCCTCACCTGTTGCCAGGTTGACATTGTTAGAATAGTAAAACACTTATTGGTTTAAGATATTTATGTTTTTCCTTTATTATATAATTGATTATTATTTAATTTAAAAACTCCATCCCAATGACATAATTGAATTTCAGCATCGCAGTCAATTAATCAAGGCTTTCTTATGGTAACTGATGTGGTGGCACTCCACAATTCAGGTTAATGACAGAGGTTTGGCCAGTAATTACACCATTCACTTGCTAACACAGCTGCTTGTAATCACACATCCACCAAACACACGCGCACGTACACACACACACATACACACTCCTCCCCATTTCCCCATTGTAATGAGCACTCCAGGCTACAAATACCAACAGCTGTCTTTCCCAATACATTTCCATTTAAATGTCTATTTAAACACTGCAGTTTTGCATCTGTGTATTGGATCAGAGGCTTCATCAGCCTGCTCTTGGTGTCAGTAGTAATGTAAGGCTGTTCCACATTGAAACGTGTTTATAAACACATTAACAACAATGTACAGTTTGAGTATTTATCAGGAAATCTAAAGACTTCATTCCTTGGTAGTTAACTAGTGTTAACTAGTTAAATATGCTTATTCACGGGACACTGAGGCTGATTTCAGAGGGGAAGCAGAGTAAAAAGCCGATGGAGGAATGGAACAGGGAGCGATGAGGGAGAAATCGCAACACGGTGATGTAAGAAGGATGACTAATGTTGTTAGCAGAGCCATTACTGGTCCACAGATTAATTCATTAAGTAAATTCATCGTTCACTTCCCCTCGGCCTCTTGTCACAAGCCGTGTAATATGACACCCCTCAAATTTGTTCTAACATCTACCCCAAGGGGGTTGAGCTCCCTCCCACCCGCCATCCACACACACACACACACACACACACCCACACCCTCCTTCTTCTCTTTGCTAATGGAGCAGGCGGAGCCACTTATGCTAAAAAAGACTGCAGCTGTCTGTCAGTGGGGGTGGGGGTGGGGTCCTCCACTGGGGGTTATCACTGCTCTCTCCATCTGACAAACTCTCACTACTTCATTCAAAAAACTCCTCAACCTACAGGTGGCTTAACCTGTGTGTGTGTGTGCGTGTGTGTCTCTCTCACAGTTAAAGATTAAAATGGCGGCTATTCCTTCAAAATTTAATTCATAAACTGTTGTTTATGAAGGCATAGTATATTTTGTTACTACAGTTGACAGATTATCTGTGTCTTTATTGCCTAAAAGGAGCAAACCTACAAAAAATTATCAAAAACTTCAAACCATTTTAAAAACATTAATGTCACCAAAAGGCAAAGAAAATTTAAAGTAAATTAACCTCTCATTCATAGAGGACAATTTATTATTCATATTTTTTTAAAGTGCAAGTATAGGAAGAAATAATCATAAAAACCTTTATGTTCATTCAGAATGTATAACAAAGCAACCACCGCATAATTTGCATTACAGAGTGACTGAGATTCAAATCTTTAAAAATAGTTCAAAAAAGGTCCACCAGCCTTTGCTAAGATATGTTCTTTGTCTTTCAGGATACATGTTGGTCTTTCTAATGGAAGGTTTGACATTTGGTTTACAACAATTTTTTTCCCCCAAAAAAACAGTGCCATTAGTTTTTTGTCATTTAAAACACCGTGGTTCATTGATGCTTTTTCATTTTTTTTGTCTTCTAGATACAAACCCAGCAGAAATGACTTCAGGTCTAGTGGAATTTCTTTTGAAATAATTTTATCATGTCACTCTAACCTCTGAAATTTGCATCTTTTTATTCATATCAGATTAAAGAATAAGTTGTCATGACTAAGGACATCTGGTGCCTGCTCTTAATTCTTAACAGTTTGAAATTAATTTAAAAAAAAGTAAACTTGACACCCAGCCTCATTGTGTCCCAGTGCTCGATCCCCTGCAGCTTGATGATTCCTCGACCCACCTGAGAATCCCTGCAGATTTATGCTGTTTGTCTTAAGAAGTCCCAATTAACACCCGTCAACAGGTACCAGAGTTTACACTAGCGCTAAATCAAGCTTCGTGTTTCTCCACCCTTCTAAGCTCCCTAAATGGTTCACACCTCAGTGTGTGTGTAAACACATTCCCGGGAAGCTAAACCACATGGCTTAACCTTAGTTTAGCCCCGCCAAGCCATGGCTTACCTGCAAGTTTCAACATGATTCGGTTACACTGCTTTTTTTTTTTAGCTCTGTAGCTGCATGTGGCAGAGAGGAAGGCCTCGTTGTTATTCATTGAGTGACCTCAGTGTGGAAATAAGACTGACCTTTTATATTATTTGTGATTGTGTTGCAGGAGATAGTTGCTATGAGATTACAACTGGATAACATAAAACAGAGCAACTGAATGCATGTGTTTCTTAATACAGTATAACCTGTTTATTAGTCAAGCACCTGTTTAGATGGCCTGAATTGTAGCTACATTAGCACGATTGCAGGCTTGATTATTGATAACACTGGTTAGAATATTTAGGGAGATTAGAGGAAGATTCCAGGATCGTTCCAGGCCTGTTTTAGGTAGATTTGATTTCAGCAGAGTTTTGTTTATTAAAAGGTCAAGAAGCAAGTCATAATTTTTTTTTCTTTTGGTTCTATGTTTGACTGCAATTGCTATTAGGTTAATAATGCAGAACAGAAGTGCAGTCTCAGTTTAGTGTTCTTGTAGCAGCCACCACAAAGAAGGTTGCACATTTCAGCTTAACATATTTAACATCATGAGCAGGATCCAGCTAGATGGTATTGTAGACCCCCTCCACGAGTCTCCGTCAGGCTGTACTGATGATGTAACCCCCCCCATTCCTCCCAGTCTGACCACACTCAAGCAGAGCAGTCAGAAGAAAAAAAAAAAAACGAACCCAGGGCCTAACAAATACATGAAGGTTTGGTTTAACTAAATCCCACAGATAATGGCTACTGTGTCAAAGACTAAAGATAGCGGGGAGGGGTGGTGGTTGTGGTGGTGGTGGATGGAGGGGGAGATTACTCGGGCGTTTTGCATCAGTTGCTTTCTGCTGGGTGGCCCTGCTTGTCAAGAAAAAGAAGGGAGAGACGGATGGAAAAGGAGAAGGAGAGAAAAGCAT
Source organism: Pterophyllum scalare (assembly GCA_024447675.2). NCBI lineage: Eukaryota > Metazoa > Chordata > Actinopteri > Cichliformes > Cichlidae > Pterophyllum > Pterophyllum scalare. Next base: position 4,105 of record JAMQGT020007719.1, on the reverse strand, counting down.
TTAACGCGGCACATTGAGAAAGAAGAGGGCTCTTAATGCCATCAAAGCAAGGGGAGAAATCAGCCATTAATTTATTCTGGCCCTCACACACACTCATGCATGCAGGCAGGCAGGCATACAAGGCGCGCACACACACACAAACACACCATGAACACTACTTCTGTTGTTTCCTTCTGTTGTTTGAGAATTTCTGTAACATCTGGTCCACGCCAGCCCTGCAAACGTGCCGAGAACAAGGCTGACGAAATGTTTCCGCTGATCCCCTTTCTGTGTGTGCGTGTGCACGTGCACGTGTGTGCGCATGCACCTTAAATGATTTTTGTGTGGATTGAATTATAGCCCTGACGTGCGGAGAAATTTTCACCCTAAGATTCAGGAGGAGGGGCAGATGACTGGGCTATTCATTGGGTGATAAGAACTGATGAAGAGGTTAATAAGCTACACACCCAGGTCATCACAGGCTTTTTACTGGGCTTCAGAGGAGAATGGAGGAGTGTGTGTGTGTGTGTGTGTGTGTGTGTGTGTGTGTGTGTGTGTGTGTGTGTGGTCAGGATGGATGGAGTACATCTCTCGAGTATCTGTACTTTTGACATACCTTTAAAGGTCCCTCAAACTTCTCTCTATCAGACGACTTACCAAATATTTGACTTTATGCATGCAGAAACGTGTGTGTGTGTGTGCCTTCATCATTAAAGTGTCCTCCTGCTGGAACAGTCACTGTAGTTATTTGTCAGCAGAGCAAGTCTGAGCCACGACTTGTTGGCATTTGCATCATCTATCCATCAAGCACCAGGAGCAAATACTGTAGCTGGATCCTGAAACTGTCATTTTGAAAGGGGTGTGTGTGTGTGTAAATGAATATGTGGTTTATGCTTATGCTTTAGTGTTGAAATGTTCATTTTAAACCTGTTTAAAAAATGCTTTAATTTTGGATTCAGAGTGTTTGCATCAGGAGCATCTCTGTGACCCCTCTTTGCTCCTCTTGCTGTTATTCACTAACTCTTAGGGCCAAATCAGCAGACGTGCTTCATATTTGTTTTGCAGTAAAAGTAATAAACCAAACCTTCAGGCGACAACAGTATTTTTGCAACTAAAATGACGTTCATGACCCCGATGTACTTTTTTTTTTTTAATGGTTCTATTTGTGTTTACCTATACCTAAACACTGTTTCTATATCTATGACCAATATTGTAAAATGTTCTCATGCAATTATGTTTTTTAATCTTTTTTTTTATGCAACAAAGGGGTTGACCCAACTCATCTTCATCAGTTGAGCTGTTTTCAAGGCTTCTGCAGCAGTAAATCTTTCCACTCTTGGTCTTTTAGCCATGAGTCTCTGCAAAACATTGCATTGTAGTTGTTAGAAATGGAAAGTTTATAATATAAACATAAATTACTCCTTGCCACATCAGTGGGTTAGTTCTTATAAAAACCATGGAAGTAGATTGGCAAATTTATGGTGGAGAAACATTTTTACAGTAAAAATGTTGTGACTCATAAATGTACTGCTGGGATCGTAAATGACTCTCACATCTCTTTTTTTCTCCCTATAATCTGCCCCCTTTTTGAAATACACTGTAATATATTTTTAGAAAGAAAACACCTTCATAAAGGGGTACAGTATGGCACAGTGCAATCAGTGACTGATTCATTTAACAGCACAAAGAGGTTAATGCTACCTTTCCAAGGTAAAAAATGGCTACATTTGTGGCCATTTTTTGTCTGCGTGTGATGACACCACAAGGGCATTGTTGCATTTAACGTCCATTTAGTCTTTTTTTGATAAATTTAAGTATAAAAATTCTGAAAATGTGGAATATGATTATTAAATATAAAATGTGATTTTACTGAACTAATTACAGGGGTAGCTGTGGCTCAGGAGATGGAGCAGGTCGTCTACTAAATGGAAGGTTGGTGGTTCGATCCCTGGCTCCCTTAGTCTCATGTCAAAGCATCGTTAGGCAAGATACTATACCTGGAATTGCCCCCGATGTGTGCACTGGAGTGTGTGTATGTATCTGTGAGTGAGGCTGGTACTTAGAAAGTGCTTTGAGTGCTCAGATTGAGTTGAAATGTGCTGTATAGATACGGTCCATTCATCAGTTACTTGCGCATGACTCATATTTTTTACATTAATTTTAAAAGAAACCTTAAATACTCCCAGTAGTACTCCAAAGTACCTGTAGTACAGGCAGTTTCTTAAATGTGTACATAAGTTACAGGCAAAATAGCCGATCCAATAAATCCAATAAAAACCGCTCCAATAAATTGCCAGGAATTTTAAAATGATCATCGGCGGTACTTCACAGTGAAGGCAGGAGGAAGTGAAAACAAAATTTTTGTTGTTTGAGTGAGGGAGGCACTGACATAGTTTATTATCATCTGTGTGTGTTTGTATTAAGCAGCCACATCTTTTCTATACATCTTAATGCCAAGTAACGCATTTCTGTTATTCCAAACCAAGCTCTGCCTACTTTATTTCCCACAATTCCCTTGTGTAACCTGAGGCTAGAGGAAAGCACCCCCACTGAGCAGAAGACAAAACACTAGGGGGGGGGGTGTACACAGGCTAATCTGTGTTTCTCTCCCGCAGCCTTTTTCTTTTCTCACACTGCTGGTGGATACTCAAAATATACCTATGTGACTTTATAACTGAAACTACAGCACTAGTACTGTTTATGCTCTAAGGAGCATCAGCCAAAACACTGAGGACTCAGTGTACCAAAAAATACAAATGGATTGAGTCCTCGTTTCCATCGGGCATATAGTATGGTTATCTGTGGATATCAGCCAGGTTCAGCTTCAATAAATAGCTTTAATAAATGTACATCAGCTGGCTCTGCACCTTTATGGCTGATTGCTGACTTGTTGACTGTAAGGATGGAGCTAAGGAGTAACGTGAACCAGATACAAATGAGTTTCAACAGGTGGGGCTCAAGATGTTTTCCCAGTGATCGTCGCTTCTGGCATTGAGCTGCTTGATTGAAGAATCTCTCCCACTTTGTGTTGTAGCGCTGAAGCCTAATAGAAGCCGCCTCCCAAAGGTCCAAGTAAAGACTCTCATTCTGAGCAAGAGAAAAAGACTCCAAGCAGGACCCTAGCATGGGGTCTCTCCTTCTCTCTCCCCCTCCATACCGACTCTTGTCCCAGGGCTAATAGGGAGGCGCCAGGCGCCTTTCCTGCTCCCTATCACCCACTCACCTTAATAATAAAAGAGAGCCCCCTGTGGAAAGGAGCTAGCAGGAGCTGGTGAAGATCACACTGGTAATAGGATGATGCCTTTTTGCCTTTTGTCATGAGATTATGAACAGGGATAGCCTCTCCTCTCTGCTCCTCCACTCTTCTTTACTCTTCCCACACACAGCTACAGACATCCTGGAGGGCCCTGTCGAGTTGGAGTGGAGACAGGCGTGAACCGAGGCTTTGTTGCTCTGCTTGTATGGTAAAAGGCCCGCTGAATGAAATACCTTTTAGGGGGTATCGGCAGGTGAGCTCCCCAATCAGGCATTTCAGCAAAAACACACACAGGCGTACATACACTCACATATTCTCTGTCTTCTCTCATCTGCCCCCTCTTGCTATATTAATTACCTGAAGTGCTCCGGCCCTGCAAAAAGCTCTCAATTCTGCCCGCCCTCCCTTCTTCATCCAACACGACAGCCACAACGGCCTGAGCTAGCCTAAAGTGGGGGGGGGGGTGCAACAGAAAGGGAAGGGTGATAATAGTAGTAATGAACACGGGTGACAATAATGAGAAAGGTAATTGAGAAATGGCGTATGGCAGGCCCCCTGATTTTCCTTTTCCAGCCCCAAGCTAAGTGGGGACGGGTTGAGAATCATCTTATTTAGGGCTCAGTTAAATGGTTCGTGTAGTGCGTTGGAGAGTGTGGGGATTTCTGACGCTAAAGCTAAAGTGAGCTGACAAGCATAGAGTGGGTGATACAGCAGCCTAATGGGTTAGGGAGTGTTTAAAGTCGCTGTTGACTTTAGACTGACTCTTCTTTCTTTTCTTTTTTTTTCCTTTAATTTCTTATTGACATTGAATGGCATGGTCACAACAGCCTGTGCTGCAATACTAACTGAACCAAATACATGACATAACAC